>QRFJ01005162.1:0-80732 GCA_006176705.1 Cocos nucifera
ATCGCAGCATGATTCTGCTCATGCCAATGCCTCCTCAAGCTCCTCCCGACTGACGATACTGAAAGTCTATGAGAAGATGCTTGCCTCAGATCAGTAGCTCGTCAGCGTATGTTCAAGCCTGCATCAGATCCTCCTAGAGTGCTCAGGCCCCAAGACCTAAGACAGATGGTCATGGGGCCCAAAGGTATTCAGGCCCTCGCTCATGAGCACATCTAACTGATCCTGTAATTATAAATTAAAATAATATTTTATAAGAAATGCTATAATACTAATCATATATACTAATATATTTAATACTTACAAAAATATGCCTGATCGTGGTGTTCATTGGCTTGCCTATCTTGTCCGTGCGGTTGGATCAAAAGATCTCACTACGGTTGGGCATCACTCCAACTTTCATCAGCTATAGCAAAGAATAAATTTATCAGAAAGATGATAAAAAATTATGAATTTAATTTATCTAGTAAGATTTAGAATTAATTACCTCTCTATGCACATGACTGGCCATAGACTCGCGGTCTAGAGTGTGCATATACTCCCGAGCTGCACAATTCTTTCGATTCTGACGGAAGATAGCCTAACAAGTATTTAAATAAATAATAAATATTTAAAAATTATTTAAATAAAACTTTAAGCGTATTGAAAATTTAAAAGTTAGGAATTTTACCTCGAACTCCTGGCTCCTCCAGTGTCTAACCATTCTCTTCCATTGACTCGAAGGATAGTCCTGTATTCAGGGAACAAGCTCCTCCGGAGTATCTCGTCGGTGCTCGAGCCATCCTCTGTGGAGCTTGACCTTGTAACCTCAGTACAACTCCTTGATCTTCCTCAGTTGGACATCTCGAGCCCTCTCATGATCGAGAAAGTCGTACCTCCTCTGCACAAATTTATCAAAAATTAGTTACAAAATTATTCTAATCAAACATATATAGTGTAAACATATAAAATGCATAAATATAACTAAGATACGCATACTTACCCATATCTCCTTCCATATTCGATCCCTGACGACAGCATTCATCAAACGCCAATCTTTGGGCTCTACGAGAATGATGTCCAGCCATCTCACAAGCACTCCAAAAATGGAATGCATCTCCCGCGCAGTCTTCCCTATCGGCCTCTCTTTCTCATCGTAATAGACCATCACTTGATGCTGGCAATTCCACACGTGTGCCATACATGTGGGACCATGAAATGTTCGACTGGATGATGCACTTATAATGCAAATACATTATGCAAATATATAAGTATACAAATACTATATAAAAAATAAAGTTATGCTAATATAATAAAAATGTACACTCAGATGCCTACATAGTAGCATGTTCCTCAGATATAGGCGATGGTAGAGGCTCAACTGTCGGTGGAGTAGATGCCACTGGTGGAATAGATGCCACTAGTAGAGTAGATGCCGGTGGTGGAGGTTCCTGAGCAGCCGATGTTGAGGTGGACGGAGTATGCTTCGACTGCTCCTCGATGCTGAACTGTGCGTCACCCACTGAGGGACAAGGGTGAAAGCTAGATGGTGTTTTGGTGCCATCGTGACCTGCAACGTTAATGAACATTAATCAATATAATATGTTAAATAATAATATTAGTATAGCATCAATAAATAGTCTCTAATATGTACACTAATTAATTGACGGGTCTATCGTTATGTAATGCAATAAACAAAAGCAACAAGATATAAACATCTAAAAAATATTCAATACAGAATATTCGGAATTCTAATTAACATCTGAAATCTAGTTCATGAACCCAACCTGTTGATAGATCTAGTCCACAGCCATCGATATGGCACAGCCCAAGGCTACCACCACGGCACGATCCAAAAACTATGGCATACAAATAATTATAATATTTATAATAAATATTTATAATATTTATTATAAATATTCTATAAATTATTATAAATATACATGATTAATAAATAATACTATAAAATTAAAAAAAAATTATACCTGTGGCTATAGAGAGTGGGTCGCACCGAAAGCTTCGAGGGTCGTCGGCGATGATGCTAGAGGAGGACGATAGCATTAGAGGTAACCTATGAAACAAAAGCAAGATAGTGAGATAGAGAAGAGAGAAAAAGAGGAAAGAGAGAGAGAGGCAGGGATGGGGCCAGGGGAGGGTGGGCATAGTACGAGGAGGCTAAGAGGCTTCGCACTCGATCAGGGGAGGGTCAGAATGGTGATGATGGTGGGGGTGGGGTTTCGCGGGAACGAAGGGGGTGAGGGGGTTGTTGAACGGGGTTTGGTTCACACCAGACTGAGAAGGATAGAGTATGGGGGAGGGGTTTCATGGGGGGCGGCAGAGGATCGAGGGTGGATGGGGGTTTTGCCGAAGGGGGAGGTTTCACAGGAGGCCGAGGGAGGGTCGGATAAGGGTTCGCCGGAGGGGGGATTTCGTTGGTGATCGAGGGAGGGTCGGATGGGGGGTAGGGGAGGTTTCGTGGGGTCCGAGCGAGGGTGGAGGGGTTCATCGGAGGGGGTTTCCAAGGATTTGTAGCCCATACCAGTTTTGTCATAAATGATCTTTTGATTTTTAAGAATTATTTATTGTTTGTTTGAGCTTAAAGTAAATTTTTCTACCATTGGTTTTAATTTTGCAATCTCATTTTTTAAGTTCCGATTTTCTTGAGTTAAAGCAAGTTTTTCATTTGAAATGGTTTCATTTTCTTTTATAAAGGATTGATTCTTTAATTTGAGTTTCTTATTCTTAATCCCTAATTTTTTTAAATCATCTAGTAAATCAAAGAAAGCTTCTTGAAGTTTTCAAAAGTAAAGTCATTGAAAATTTCAGCATTTATCTCATTTTCATGTGCCATAAGGTACAAGTTGGCTTGTTCATGTGACATTGCTATCACTCCATGTAGCTACCATAGTCTTTTTCTTGAACTTCTTGGGGCCCTTCTTGAGTTGTGGATATTTGGACCTAAAGTGCTTTGGCTTCTTACCCTCATAGCATATAAGGGGCTGCTCCTTATCCTTCTTCTTGCTATGCTCCTCTTTTATAGGTGGCCTCTTTCTTAATCCTTATTTTCTTTGCTTCAAAAATCTTTTGAACTTTCTAGTAATGAGGGCTAATTTTTCATCTTATTCTTCATTTTCTATTTCATCGATTTCTTCATCTAGTTGAGAGATGGATTTGAGGGCAATTGTTTTCTTCTTCTTGACATCTTTCTCTTGATATTGCGTCATGCTTAACTCGTGTATCATAAGCAATCCTAGAAGCTCCTCCAAAAGTAATATGTTTAGATCTTTGGCTTCTTGAAATGTAGTCACTTTGGCCTTCCATGTTCTTGGTAAGGACCTAAGAATCTTTCTCACAAGATCACTATTAGAATAAGACTTACCAAGACTCTTTAGACCATTTATAATATCCATAAAGTAAGTAAATATTTTAGTTATTGACTCATCATGCTCCATTTTAAAGAGTTCATATTTGTGCATAAGCATGTTAATTTTTGACTCTTTGATTTGATTAGTGCCTTCATATGTTACTTCTAATCTATCCCATATGTTAGCTGACATGCATGTTGAAATACGATTAAATTTATTAGCATCTAAAGCACAATATAAAACATTAACGGCTTTAGCATTGAGCTGAGCCATTTTCTTATCAACCTCATCCCATTCTCTCGGGATTGCTTGATTCCACACCATCAATTATCTTAGTAGTTGTATGTGATCCATTAACTATGATACTCCACATATTATAATCAAGTATTTGAATGAAAATTTTCATCCGAGCTTTTCAATAGGTGTAGTTTGACCCATTGAAAAGTGAAGATTGGTTTGCAGATTGCCCATCAGCTAGAGAGATATAGACTTGGATTGCCATAGATCTTTGGCTCTTGATGGTTAAATCAAAATAGGGCTAGAGCACGTGGCTTTGATACCACTAGTTGCCCAGCTATGGAATCCAAGAGGGGGGGGTGTGAATTAGATTTTTAAAATTTTAAAGCTAATTTGGAATTATAAGATTGTATGTTAATAAGCAAGTGATAAATTATGGGTGACTTAAGTGAAGTGAGAAGATAAATCATAAGTATGCAAGGAAATAAGAAAAAGAAGATAGAAGACAAGAAAGCACACCATAAATAATCAAGGTTTATAGTGGTTCGGTGCCAACATTGCACCTACATCCACTCCCCAAGCTTCTACTTGGGAATTAAAATCCACTAAATGTATTTAAAAAGAATACAATATCGGTACCTCCGATCCTAGCTATCCAAAGCTAAAAAACTTATTTTCTAAGTATAAGCCAACCTAATACAATATGATTTAAGGTTTGGATCAACCTTCCTAAGTTTTGGAATCCTTCCAAAACTTTAAAATAAGATAAAAACATAGTATAAGAGTTAATGACAATGAGAAATAAGTTTAGCTTCCTTAATGAGTAAATAAAACTTTAAGAATACTTTATACAATAAAGGAAGAAGCTTTTCTTAATTTTCTCAAAGTTGTTGAAGACTTGAATAAGCTCTTGAGGGGTAGGTGAACTTGAAATGAAAGCTTCTTTTGGTTGAAGAGGGCTTTTTGCTAGGGCTGAAATGAATGCTTAATTTCTCTTATGTGTTCCCTCCTTTTAAGAGCCTTTATATCTTTTATGATGGTTGGAGAGAAAATATACCCAATTTATAACCGTTGGAGACCCATTTTGGAGCATTAAATGCAGCTGAAAAGATTTGAAAACTAGCCATTATAGAAATTTTCCATCACAGGGGTTGACTCATGAGCCGACTCATGGCACAGGGGTCTCATGAGTCGACTTCTATTGCACAAAACAGAATAACCCCTATTTCTATTTTTGGGTGGCAAAACAGTAAAGGTCGACTCATGGGTCGACCCTTTTGTGTGCCACTCAAAAATAAACATGCCAATCATTCCTTTTAGCATGAGTAGAACTAGGGGTCAATCCTTTTGCTAAAAATTTATTTTTTTAGTGCATCTAAAAACCATAAAACTTCCTTCAAAAGATCAGAATTCTTCTTGATTTGCTCTTGAGGCTTTCGAAATAGATTTTCTTGATCTCCAACTTATGGAATTTTGATTTTGCCCCTCATCACTTTTCCTTAGTCAACTTAAAATTTCTTATTGAACCTAAAATATATAATTAATATTTTTTCAAGCCAAAATCCTTAGTAATCTCCTTAAATATTTTGTAATTATCAAAATTAATTCTTGGGGCAACACCTTAGAATAATTCAACCTGCTCTTCCGATAGATCCAATACCTCATAGCAGCCGTTCAAGCAATCCAAGCCCCGCTGGTGCCTCCATGGGTAAACCTAGCACCATTGGTAGTGTCTGTGCCTCCATCGATGATCTCAGTACCTCCAGTAGTGCCTGAGCCACTACTGCAGTGGCAGCAACCACAACCCCAAAGTCCATGAAGGCATCAGACTTGCCAGAGCCATCCTAAGACCCTAAAGCCAAGAAGGCAGCACACACCAAGTCCTCAATCCAAGCATGATTCCACCCCAGGTTGGTGTTCTGCTCAGCTTTTTGAGGCATGTATTGCTCAAGAAGCTAAACTTGAGAGGAGACTTTAAGAGACGGACCAGTAGATTCAGGAGATCCATAATTACCCATCAACACCTTTAGATGGGTTCGATGTTGACCCATCTTTTGTAGCGAGTATAATGTAGGTGAAGGAAAATCTAATTTTCCTGATGCAGAATCAATCTAATCTGATCAGATCTATAACAAAATTTCAAAAGTTTTTCTACACTAATTTGATTAGATCTGAGAGTTCTCAGATTTGATCTCCATGATCTGATTATTACCTAATTAGGGTAAACTCTTTACCTTGCCGATGATCCAACTGCTCTTGAGGGTCTAGACCTAGCTATGCACGTGTTCAGCCTCTACCGAAGTCCACTTAGGCTAGATCTAGATGCTGTCTCCTTCTAAATCTGATCTCCAAAGATCAGATCTAATGTCAACTCATAAAGCCTTCAAAATAATTTTCAAGGCAGCACATTTGTCTTTTGATCAGCAACTTCCTGACTTATCTTTGCGCTATCTGCTCTCAACTTCTGATCGCTGTAATTCCCAACTCTTTAGGCATGGAGAAAAGGAAGGAGATCTGGAAGAGAGGGTGTAGAGGAGGAGAGAGAGATAGGGCTTCTTCGTAGAGAGAATAGAATAATCAAACACCTTTGATCAGGGTCTATTTATTGATCTATGCACAACCCCGGAGTCCTGGTGTTTTAAGTAACCTTTTCGCTTAAAGCAGAAGGACTCCATGCCATAACCCATGCCCCACCTTATTTTCTTCTGAATTTATTCCACAAAAACATCAAAAAATGGCGTGGAGATGGGAGGATAGAGTTTTATGGGTGCATGAGATCTTATCTCCAAGAGTTTATTCACAACAAAACTCTTCCATGAAAATACACGCCCTCTTTTCTTCCATGAAAATCACCTAGTTGTGTGCACCCCTAGATAAACTCTAGGGGGCGCACGCCTCCTCTCTTCTTGCTTGCAAAGATTGGGGCAAAGTGTTAGATGAGTGTCCTAGAAGCTAGATTGGTTGACACTTGTAATACACTTTTTAGGAGCATTTTTATAATTTTGACTTAAAGTTAATAAAGGGTTATTTTCTTCTATCACATTATCTATAAAGTATCTATGATACATCCTTTAAGTTAATGAAAATGATAATATATATTTTCAAGAGTTGAAAATTTATGACGTGTATTTTCATAATTAACTCATAAAATGCTCTCGATTGTAGGATCATCATAAGGATGGTGATCAATTCGGAAGATCGGTATATGATCGCTTTCTTAGGATAGATGAGTCTTAAGTCTATAGTATGAAGACATCAAAGCGAGAATATAGGTACTTATTAAGAATGAGGACACTGAGCGTGACTACCTCAAGTAGTCATAAGGGAGTCTACCTTCTCATCAATGACTAAGCTCGATGCTGTAGTTGTGCATCTAGTTTTTAGACTTGAGGAGCATCGATAGTTCACCTTGAGTGTGTTATAGTTTGACTATACTATAACTCAATTTTCTAGCTATTTAAAATCTCGAGGTGTACGTTGACTATAGCATGTTCATTGTAGGAACTGGATCGCACCAAGATGGGATCTATCATCCTCGGTAGAGGAAGAGTAATCCTATGATGATGATGAGATTGAGTCCTTAAGCCCATTGCCATGGTAGTGTGATAAAATAGAAAACAATTTTTTATTAGAATTTTTCATCGGACTCGAATTGAATGATTCAATTATATGATGAGATGTTGGATTTGATGGGTTCATCTTAACCCTAATCCTATTAGGGCTTATGATAGAAGAACCCAATCATATAGGTAGCTACATCAAGAGGTTCATATTCAGTTTTGATGGATTGCCACCATATATTGCTAGGTGTCATTGGTGGATTTTGGGAGCAATTAGAATGATCTTGATGATCGGTGTCATTGGTGGATTTTGGGAGCAATTAGAATGATCTTGATGATCGATCATTCTAATTGCATGAACTAGAAGAGATCTGGTCCGTTGAAAGGTGTCTCGATGATATCGATGATAGAAATCGTGACATATCTCATTACCATATGGAACTAAACCTATCTAGGTCATACAAATAAGAATTTGGGTCTAGATGTTATCAATTGAGCTAATCCAGTTTAATTGATTTGGATTAGATCCAATTAGGTTTAAGAAAATCATGCTAGCATACGATTGAGCCTGACTTTCTTCCTATATAGTCTTTCTAGATCATCTCGACTGAGTCAAATTAGATTTGGCTCACCTAAGAATACTATATGGGTTTGTCCTGGTCTGACTGTAGCTTATCCAGGTTAGAAATGGGTTATCCTAATCTGATCTAGGCTTGTCCTAATCCATCAGATGGGAATAGGATAAGCCTGCTAATTTTTGGATTTGTTAGGACATTGACCCAGTCTTTGCAAGAAAGAAAGGGGAGGTGTGCGCCCTCTAATTTTCATCTAGGGATGCATGCCCCTAGGTGGTTTTGTTATGAATTATTTTTAGACTTGTGGAAATCCTTGTACCTTCTACCAACCTTAAGGAAGTAAGTTGGAGATGATAGCAAGTAAGGATGAAGATCAGTTGATTGAAAGTTAGGGCAATGGTAGAAAGAGAGAGAAGAAGCTAGAGTTTCAGAAAAAAAAGGGATTTCTATTTTGCTTATAAAAACCATTACATATATAAAGTATATATATGACCCCTGAGCCAATAAGACTCAGCCCTACAAAACTCTCCCAAGCTAACCCATATATGAAAGCACTCATCCAAGCCCATGTACACCCATGTCTTGCATGCTTTCATCCCTTAGACTAAAGACCTAGCCTAATACATGAATAAGCCACCTTTGGATCTCTCAAACCAGGCCTTAAGATCCTTTGGATGAAATCCAATCCAAGACCAAAAAGAAAACTCCATGCTCATCTATCCGCCTGCTCGAGCTGGCTTGATGAAGACTCGAGCTAGCTTGACTGTCTATCAAGCCATAGAATTCTGAAACACATTCTTTATTTGACTGAGAGAGTACCATTGAAGCTATATCATTTTGGTTGCCTGATGTTCCTTTTGGGCATGTGAAGTGCAACCCCGATTTTCATCTTAGGTCTAGCTTACTCCTATTGAGCCTCCTGGCTTCCTTTACCTGTCTGAGATCTCTCCACCTATGGAGACACACCTTTGGTGAGTGCTTCACCTGAATATCAAGTCATCCCGATGTACCTGCAAGTGGCAAAATAGAGTAAGATGTTAGCTATCCGGTGCTGCTCTGTTGGACCTCCTGCTGCACCTACTACTCTTCCATGCCATCTTTCCTTTGGAGAATTGAACTCTCATCGAAGGTGACATTCCTACTAATGACAACCTTGTTCTCTAAGGGATCCCATAGCCGGTATCCCTTAACTCCTCATGGATATCCCAAGAACACCATCTTTCGTGACCTGGTGTCTAACTTGCTCCGCTCACTAGTATCGATATGCACAAATGCCGTGTACCCAAATACCCTTAGATGGCTCAGCCCAATCTTTCTTCCAGACCATCTTTCCTCTAGAATACCACCATCTAACTTTGTATGAGGTGATTGATTCACCAGATAACATGCTGCATCCACTGTATCAATCCAGAATGCCTTCGGAAGCCCTGCCTACAGCCTCATGCACCATGCCTTTTTCAAAAGGATTCTGTTAATCCTTTTGGCCATCCCATTTTGCTGAGGAGTTTCTTTCTCTGAGAAGTATCTTTTGATGCCACACTCCTCAGAAAAATATTGGAACTCTTAACTGGTGTACTCTCCATTGTTGTCTGACCGTAGACACTTCAAGCTCGGACCTGTCTCCTTCTTTACTTCTACTTTCCACACCTTAAATCGAGAGAAGACTTTTGATTTCTCCTTCATGAATAGGATCCATACCTTCCTCAAGAAATCATCTATGAAGGTCAAGAAGTATCTCGCCCCATTTCTAGCTAAAAATAGATCCGGTCCATACACTTTAGTATGAACTAGTTCCAGTAAGGTTGCACTATAGCCTAAACTAATATCAAACTGTACTCTCCTCTATTTACCCATCTGGCATGGATGATATACCTCTATAACACCTCCATCCAGATTTGGAATCAGACCATGCTTTCTTAGCTCCTTCATCCCATGATCACCCCTATGGCCTAGGCCGTAATGCCACAACCGATGAGCCCCTTGCTAATCTTGCATTGTGGCTGCTGCATCAGTTTCCCCAGCCACCACAGATCCTTCCAACCTATCAAGATTGTTCTCCATCCTCCTGCTTCTCATCACTACCATAGCATTATTAGAGATATCGAGAACTCCACTCCTGGTATGACTGCTGAAGCTACAACCGCTCTGCTCCAGGTAGTCCAGTGACACAAGATTTTTCTTCAAATCTGGGACATGCTTCACATTTGTGAGAGTTTACACCATCTCATCAAACATTCTCATCTGAATGCTTTCAATACTAGTGACTCTATATGGGTGATCATCTCCAAGTGTCACACTCCCCTCATCAACCTTGGTGTATGAAACGAACCAAGACCGGTTTGGGGTGTAGTGATGCAAATAGGTTGAATCTAGGGTCCATACATTTATGTATCTCCTGTGACCATCTGATACAATTAAGAGATCATCCTCCATCTCACTATCAGCCACCGTACTCAGTGCATCAGATCTACTCTTTTCTTTCCTTTTGTTCTTCAACTGTGGGCAATCACATCTGAAGTGCCCGACCACTTTGCACTTGTAGCACCTGACTTCCTTCTTGTTCTTGCTCTTCTGGAACTTTGAGCATTCCCTTGACTTTCCTCTCTCCTTTGATCCTTCGGGTCTCTCCCCCATGGTCAAGCCCTTCTAGGGAATACCTTTCTTGGTCAACCTCTATTGCCCAAATAGACAACCTAAGAGGGGGGGTGAATTGGATTTTCAAAAATTTAAAGCAGATATGTGCGGTGATAGATGATTAAATCCTAAGTGAATCAAATGTGAGAGTAAATAGAAGATATAATTAAGAGAACACACACAAACAAGAGAATTTTATAGTAGTTCGGTTCTCTTCCAGCACCTACATCCACTCTCTAAGCAAACTCTTGAAAATTTTACTATAATCCTGCAAGATTATAGTCGAATAGTCTTTCTGGGCTCACTATCCAAAAATTTAATTGGTTTTTTCTTAGGTTCACCAACCACAATCCTTATAAGGATCAGACAAATCAATCTAAATAAATAGAGGAGAGGAAAATCTCAAAACCCAAGTTTCAGCCCCTGTTGAAATCAAGTACATAGAAAGAGAAAAAAAAAATTTATAACTCGAAATGACCCTTTGAATGAGCAGAAAAATTATCCTTGCATTTCATTGAAAGTCTTTTTGAATACGTGGAGTTAATGCACTTGAGGGTTCTTCAAAGCTTGAAAGAACTGATTGATTGAAAATTGGGTATTCGTTCAAGAACAGATCGTGCTTCACTTTCTCTCATTTTTTCTCAGATCAATTAAAAATAAGCCTTCTTTCATTTATATCTATAGCATTCTCTCTCTTTTGGTGATGATTGGAGCTCAGAAAATATAAAATCTGATCATTGGAGAGCAGCAACTAGCCATTGGGACCAAAAAAATTTAATCTAGAATGCCCTGTCAAAAGGTTATCACTGAGTCTCAAGACCTCTCGATTTGTCTTGAAATGTCTCACTAGGTTATGAGGCCTCTCGATTTAATTAGGAGAGCTCTCACCTTCAGTCGTACAAAAAATTAGCTTTCTGAAAAAAATGGCTTGCCTAAGATCGAGACCTCTCGGTTCTGAACGAGATGTCTCGCTAGAACTGCAAGACCTCTCGGGAATCCTGCAAGACCTCTCGCTCTCATAGCACAGAAACTTGGTTCCTATCACCTGAGATTGAGAGCTCTCAAGATTCACTCGAGAAATCAAGCCAGAATTGCATTTAGGACATGCCAGTCCACTCGAGAGCTCTCGAAAAAAAATTCGAGATGTCTCGAAGACAGTTCCAAGATAATTTTTGAAAGAATTTTTGCACCAATCAAGGAGATTCGATTTTTATTTGAATTCCACTTTATGTTTTTCTTATTTTGGTCAAAGAGCTCTCTTTCTTCTGACATTGGAATACTTAAAATAAAATATATTAGTAATAATTTACTTTAATATTTGGTCATCACCAAAATCACTTAGGGGGTTCAATAATCTTCCTCTTTTTGATGGTGACAAAACATTAAGGAAGCCATAAAAGGAGTGTAAGCAATATGTATATCATGAACTAATGAATGCAAAATTTTTATGCTAAAGCTCCCCCTTAATGTATGCTCTCATGAAATGAATAGGATTTGAATAGCGTTCTTTTCATTTTATATTTGTTCATTTCAATCATTTCATTTTCTAAAAATCTCTTTTTGTGTATGTTAGTTTGAATTGATTATACGTTTGTATTTTATTTTGAATTAATTATACATTTGCATATTTCTCATTAATATTTCTTTTTCTTTTTATCAGCTTCAAAATCACAATAATGAGAGGATCATAAAAAGAGTAGAACATAAAAAGGATTGATTTCATTGTAAGATGTAATAATACATAGATAGAGATGTATGTTGGTTTATAAAAAATGAATCTCATACCAACATACCAAAATCGAAAGTCAAAATAAAAGAGATACTAAACCTCGTCCTCATCAGAGAGGAACTCAATGATGGGTTTAGAGGAAGATTTGGGTCTAGTAGAGGACAAGTGAGGAGCAAGTCTAGGAGAAGGTGATGGTCTAGAAGAAGATGATGGTCTAGAAGAGGATGGAGTCTGACTCAAAATCTACCACAGGATGGAAATATGGACTTCAGCCATGGTGCACTAAACAATGATGTTCTCTTCAAGTCTTTTGCAATTATGGCATTCTCAGATAGGAGTAGTTCAATTTGATCTGATGTCTTATGTTGCTCCTTCTCTAAAATTTCTAGCCTTTGGGACAATCCACTAATTTGTTGGCTAAGCATTTTTGTCTGACCTTCAGTAGATATTCTTTGTTCTTCAATACTTACAAAGAGTTGATGCCTCACACTGGATAGTATATCCATAAACCTTTCAGATACTTTCTGAACCACTTCTTCTACCACCCTTTCAATTAAAAGATCTTGATCAAAAGTTGAGGAAGGTGCTGGTGCAGGACAAGAAGGCACCTGAGGAGAGTGTGGGAACCCTGGTGTATTGAAAGAGGGTCCAGCAGTAGATGGTGATGGTGGAGGGGATGGAGATCTATGTTCTTTTGGCTCATTTATAGCATGTTCATCTGTCCTCACCTATCTGTCATCCTTTTTTACAAACTTCATCCGGTTTAATGTTTCTTCATTGATGAAGTCTGTGTGAGCCAGCTTTTTGAAGTCTTCACCTTCTAGATTAACTTGAAAGTCCTTGAAAATTAAGGTGAAGATCATTCCATAGAATAAACATGCCTTGCTTTTGCTGGCAGTATCCTTCAGTTGTTGAAGCATAAGAAAGGAAAAGCTTATGGGAGTTTCAGTCACCATAAAGAACATGACACCTAGTTCTCTATTTTCAACCCAGTCATGTCTTCTTACCTTACGAAAAACTATGTGACTGACAAAAGATTGCAATAATCTCATCTCAATCGAGAGAAGATGTGAGACTAATTATAGATTTTCATCAACATTCTCTCTTTTTAAGATGCACTTGAGAGCTTCTGTTTTGTCAAACAAGTTTAGATTGCCAATCCCTGCCCTAGGCACTTTGAGAAGCTATCCTATTTTTCTCACATCTAAGGAAATGTGCACTCCTTTCACAACGGACTCTACCTTCGACCCAAGCTCAAAGCTAATGTTGTCAAAAAATTCTCTTATCAAGTTCGGATAAATATTTATCTCTAGGGTACATAGCTTTTCCCATCCTTGCTGTCAGATCCAAGACCCAATACAAAAGTATTTTTGGTCTAGATATTTGATGTCTACACAATAGCCCGTTGGAACAGTGCTAGTAGCAACGAAGAGACGAGCACGAGATGAAGAAGCAGATGGAGATGATTGAGCCAAGTCCCACTATCGCTTAGCCCTAGCTTCAGTCGATGGCATGATGGAAGGTCTTTGTATAGTAAGGGATCTCTTCTTCGGAGCCATTAGGGATTAAGATTTGGAGGGAATGGACAAGAGAAGATGATTCGAAATGTTTTTAAGGAGAGAAGGAGAGTTTTGGAGAGTTTGGAGGAGAGGTGTCGAAAGAACGGAATGAAAGAATGAAATAAGGGACCTCTCATAGATCGATTAAAAAGAGAGCCTACAAGAATCGAGAGCTTTCATCTTAAAGATGAGATGTCTCACAAACTTTGAGAGCTCTCGCATTTAGCGTGAGAGGTCTCAAAATCCAGTCAAGAGGTCTCGTTAATAATCCAAGACTTCTCGAGCATAGGGGGAAGAAATCAGAATAGAGGAGGAATTTCAAGCTAATTTTTTCTCAAATTTTTTAAGATGGGATTAGGGGTGTTAAGGATGATGGAAGGCGATCAAAAGTGATCCAATAAATTTGAGATTAAATATTTTCAAAGTGGATCACAAATACCAAGTTCATCCTGAATTTTTGAGAATCTATCTTTGCTTAGAGATTTTATAAAAATGTCAGCTAGTTGATTTTTAGCCAAAATAAATTCAAGCACAATATTATTATTTGGAATACGATCTCTAATGAAATGATATCTAATTTTAATGTATTTGGTTCTTGAATGTTGAATAGAATTTTTTGTCAAATTTATGGCACTAGTATTATCACATCTAATAGGTATCTTATTTTGCTTAATTCCAAAGTCTTTGAGTTGTTGTTTGATCCAAAGTATTTGAGCACAGCAACTCCCCCTAGCAACATATTCAGCCTTGACTATTGATAGTGCTATAGAGTTTTGCTTTTTGCTATACCAAGAGATCAAGTTCAAACCTAAAAGTTGACAAGTGCCACTAGTACTCTTTCTATCAATTCTACATCCTCTATAGTCTGCATTAGTGTATCCAATCAATTCAATGGAAGATTGTTTTGAGTACCAAAGACCTAAGTTGTGTATGTAGATCAAATATCTAAAAATTCTCTTAACAGCTAGTAAGTATGATTCTTTAGGGTTAGGTTGAAATCTAGCACACATTCATACACTAAATAATATAGCAGGCCTACTTGCAGTTAAGTAAAGTAAGGACCCTATCATACCTCTATAGAGCTTTTCATTTACATTCTTACCATTTTCATCTTTGTCAAGTTTACATGAGAGGCTCATGGGTGTGCCGATCTCCTTTCCATTTTTCATGCCAAACTTCTTGAGCATCTTCTTGATGTACTTTATTTGACTAATGAAAATGCCTTTCTTTGATTGTTTGACTTGTAGTCCAAGAAAGAAATTCAGCTCCCCCATCATGCTCATTTCAAATTCACTCTGCATCAACTTAGCAAACTCTTGACAAAGAATTTCATCAGTAGCTCCGAATATGATGTCATCCACATATATTTGAACTACAAGAAGGTCATTATTTTTCTTTTTCAAAAATAGTGTGGTGTCTACACTTTCTCTAATAAAATTATTTTATAATAAAAATTTGCTCAATCTCTCATACCATGCTCTAGGTGCTTGTTTAAGTCCATAGAGTGCCTTATTTAACTTATATACATGATTGGAAAGTAAGTGATTTTCAAATCTGAGTGGTTATTCTATAAATACTTCTTCAGCAATATAACCATTCAAAAAGATGCTTTTCACCTCCATTTGAAATAATTTAAAATTCATATAACAGGCAAAGCATGTAACAATCTAATAGCCTCTAATCTTACTATAGGTGCATATGTTTTATCAAAGTCAATTTCTTCTTCTTGATTATATCCTTTAGCAACTAATCTAGCTTTATTTTTTACAACATTACCATGTTCATCTAATTTATTCCTAAATACCCATTTTGTACCAATTATAAGATGATCTATGGGTCTATTTACAAGAGTCCATACATTGTTTCTTTCAAATTAGTTTAGTTCATCTTGTATGGCTAGCATCCAATTAGAGTCTTGTTCAGCTTCTTCTATGTTTTTAGGTTCTATTTGAGAAACAAATGCAAGGTAATCATATGTATCCTTAAAAGAGGATCTAGTTCTTCTTATTTATGAAGGATCACCTAATATCAATTCTCTTAGGTGATTGTGTGCATTCCTCCACTCCTTGGGTAGATCTCTATGATCATTAGATGCTTCATTCTTACCATCATTGCTTTGTTCCAAGATTATTGTAGGTTTATCTTTATGTTGAATGTTATTGTCCTTCAAGTTTAGGTCCTTCATTCCATCTTCAAGAATTCCTATATTATCATAAAAAATGTCTTTATTTCTCGAAGATTGATTGTTAGCTTCATCAAAGATAACATGTATAGATTCTTCAACAACCAAAGAGTGTTTGTTGAAGACTCTATACATGTTATCTTTGATGAAGCTAACAATCAATCTTCGAGAAAGAAAGACGTTTTTGATGATAATATGCTTTGCTAGATGTAGAATATCCAAGAAATATATCCTCATCTACCTTAGCATCAAATTTTCCTAGATTATCTTTACCATTGTTATGAATAAAATATTTGCAACCAAAAATATAAAAATAATTAATATTAGATCTTTTTTCTTTTCAAAGCTCATAGAGGATCTTCTTTAAGATCAGACGAATAGAAACTCTATTTAGGATGTAACATGTTGTGTTAATGGCTTCGGTCCAAAAGTATTTGGGAAGATTTCCTTCACACAACATGGTACGGACCATATCAACTAAGATTCTATTCTTTCTTTCAACAACTCTATTTTGTTGAGGGATTCTAGGTGCTGAAAAATTATGTTCTATGCCATATTTATTGTAAAATTCTTCAAAGTATTTATTTTTAAATTCTGTGCCATGATCACTATAGATACATACCATAGTAGAGTTTTTTTCATTTATTATTTTCTTGTAAAACTTTGAAAATATTGAAAATGCTTCATCTTTATGAGCTAAAAATAGAACCCAAGTGAAATGAGAATAATCATCAATAATTACTAAACCATACTTCTTTCCTTCTAGGCTTGTGGTCCTAGTAGGTCCAAACAAATTCATATGAATTAATTCAAAAGGCCTGGAAGTTGAAATCACATTTTTGGATTTAAAACTTCTCCTAGTTTGTTTTCCAAATTAACAAGCATCACAAAAATGTTCAACTTTGAAATTTAGTTTTGGTAGCTCCTTAACTAAGTCTTTATTATGCAATTTATAAAGAGTATGCATGCTAGCATGAGCTAATCTTTGGTGCCAAAGCCAACTAGTTTCTTTTATGTTAGCATTCATTGCAACTAGGCATTGGCCACTCTTCATGGCAATTTCATCAAGATTCACTATGTAGATATTTCCATGCCTAAATCCAATGAATTTTAAGCTATCATCCAAGAAACTAGATATTTTGCCCAAAGAAGATTCAAAAGAGACTTTAAAATCTTTATCATAAAGTTGACTGATACTAAGCAAGTTATGTTTTAAATTATTAACTAACAATACATTATCTATAAAGATGGCAGGAGTAATCTGAATTTTACCATAGTCAATTATTTTATCTTTGCCATTATCGCCAAAGGTGACTACTCCCCCTTTCTTTCTTTCTAGGATGACGAATTGTTGCTTGTTGTCCGACATATGCCTTGAGCAGTTGCTATCTAAATACTACTTCCGTTTTGATCCTTGGGCTGCAAGGCATTCCTGCACAAACAATCAAGTGATAGTTTTAGGTACCCAAGTCTTCTTGGATCCTTTAGGATTAATAGATATGGTTCTTTTCGGAATCCAAATACTTTTAACATGCTTTTCATTAAATTTTCTAGTATTGCATTCAAAAACCTTGTGTCCTACCTTTTTGTATCTAAAGCAAATGGTATGAAAAGTGCTATTAGAGATAGGTGCAATGAAGAAATTTTTTAGAAACTTAGTTTTATCTTTAGATTTATATCCTAGTCTGGCCTTATCATAAACTCCTTCGTGATCATTTAAAATCATTTGCAACTTTTTCAGAACTATAAGTAAATTTATCAACTAAAGGCTTTAATTTATCCAATTCATCCTTTAGGATTTTGTTTTCTTCTTTTAACTTATTGTGGCTGCTAATTACCTCTTCCTTTTCTTTCAAGTGTGTTTGAGTCATTTTCTTAAGATTTTTATTTTTTGAGCTTATCCTTTTGAAATCTTTCATCAAGTCATTAAAAGAATCTTGAACCTCATCAAAGATAAAATCTGAATCAAGAGTGAAGGATATCTCATCATTTTGTGCCACGAAACATAAGTTTACTTCATTTTGATTTTCTTCCTCCGAGCTTGACTTATCCCTGTCGCTCTAAGTTGCTAACATGGCTTTCTTTTTATTCTTTTTGGCTTCTTCTTCAATAAAGGACATTTAACCCAAAAATATCCTGGCTACTTGCATTCATAGCAAGTGGACTGATCCCTCTTTTTCTTTTTTTGCTTCTTGCTAGCTTCTTCTCTAATAAAGCTCCTCTTCTTGAATCCTTGTCTTCTTCTTCCCATAAATTTCTTAAATTTTTTGATCACCAGGGCCATGTCTTCATCATTTTTCTTACTGGTGGATAGATCATCTTCTTCTTCATCAGCCATGGATTTCAGTGCTATTATTTTCTTCTTCTTGTTGTCTTCCTCATTATGCCGACTCATGGCAAGCTCATGTATTATCAAGGATCCAATGAGCTCCTCTAGAGGTAGTGTGTTTAGATCCTTTGCCTCCAGGATGGCTATTACTTTGGCTTTCCATGATCTAGGCAAAGACCTAAGGATCTTGCTCATCAATTCACCGTTAGTGTAAATTTTATCTTAGCTTTTTAAGCCATTATAATATCAGTGAATCTTGTGTACATGCTAGTGATAGATTTAGTGGAGTTCATTTTAAATAACTCATATTGATGAACTAGCATGTTAATTTTAATTTTTTTTACTTGATTTGTTCCTTCATGTGTGACCTCAAGTCTATTTCAAATTTTTTTTTACAGAATTGCAAGTAGAAATTTGGTTAAACTCATTTGCATTAAGGATACAATAGAGTACATTCATTATCTTGGCATTTAATTGGACAAGTTTCTTGTCTGTTTCATCACAATCCTTCTCCAGCATAGGAGAGGATGTGCCATTGATAATGATTGTGGGTGTGTATGGACCATTGACAATGATACTCCATATGTCATAGTCAAGGGCTTGAATGAAAATGTGTATGCGAGCTTTCCAATAGGTATAGTTGGATCCATTGAAAAGAGGTGGCCTATTTGTGGATTATCCTTCGGCAAGTGAAACTCCTAGTTGGGTTGACATGATTGATAAGCATCACAAATTCACCAATAAAAGTATTAATTTATCAATTAATTTATATTAATTTTTAAGAATTAATAATCAATTTATATATAATTTTTAAAAAATTAATATTTTTATTAATTAAAAAATTAATTAAAAAATAATAAAAATTAAAAAATAAAATTTTATTATCAATAGAAAGAGTTTATTTTTTTGATCATAATAAAATAAATTTTAATAAAACAGAGCTAAAACGAAGAAGATATGAATTTCTAAAGAAATAAAATAAATAAAAATTAAATAAAAAAAGAAAATGGCTCAGCCGGCTCCGCAAGACAAGCCATGAAGCCAAAGCATGCCGCAGCAGTCGGCATGTCTAAACACGTCGAGCCAAGCCGACCAAGCCGGCATGCCAAGCCAGCCATGCTAGCCGACTCAAGCCCAGAAGCCATCAGTCGGTCTACAGCACAGTGTGGACCGCCAGCTCAGCAGACATCGGCGAATCAAAGCTTGCCACGTGGTGGACCTAGACCCCTAAAGGGTTTATAGAAAATTTATCATGGCTCACAGGGCATTTTGGTCTTTTCATCTATCAATAGGAGGTGCTGATTGGTTGCGGTGCATGATGTAGCCGGTCCACTCGGTCCATAAGAATAGTAAATGTGCGATCATGCGGTGATGGTTGTTTGCGGTCAAGATTGGATGGTTAAGATTTTTTTCCAGTTGCTGATTTCACTTGGATCGCCATCGAACAGCAGTGCTTGATTCCAGCTTCGATCCGACGGTCCAGAAGGCTTCCGACGGTGATCAAACTCTCAGGTGCATGATCAATGACCTAAATTCCTCCATCAAGCACGATCCAATGGTTAGAAATTAATCCGACTTGATCTGAGCCATTACACGTCTATTTTTGGTATTTTTGGAAGCATCGGATCACCATCTGATGGCCAAAATTAAAAGAACTCAACATGGGCTATTTTAATCCAAATTTCACTTGAATTTCTTGCTATTTTCTTGATTAAAACAACCCTTAGTCCCACATTGTCTTCAGAAAAAAATATCCAGCCTCCCAAGCTTATAAAAAGGATCCTAGGCCTTCAGAAATCAACATCTTTAGTCAAGATGAAGCTTTGGCACAGGATGAAGCCAGGCTATGGGTTAAAAGCTGCTTCAAAGTAACGAATGCTGAGAAGAAGAGCTGGGCTTCTATACCATCTTTCTGCCAATGCCGATCCAAGATCAGAAATCAACTTATTTTAATTTTTTTTCTTCTTTTTATGTATTTAAATTATGAAATTTTAATTAATGCAATGTTATTTTTATGTTCTTTAATTTTATGCTCTTTATTTTTGTTGCAATTTAATTTCTATATTTTAATTATTGCTTTTTATTTTCATACAAGTAGATGCTAAGATCTAACTAGTAGATCTTAGTACCAAGTTTACTTTTCTGCATAATTTAATTTCCACTTTACAATTTTAATTTCCAACTTCAAACTTTTGATTCTAAAACTCAAATTTTTTTCTTTTTTTTTAAAAAAAAATTAAAGATTTAAAATCTAAAAATACTGTCTTTCCTGTGGATTCGATCCGACTCATTGCTATCTATGCATTTTTAATTATTTTAAGAAGTCGGATTAAACTGATAAACACGGTGTCTTAATGACAACATCGCATTTCTATCAAGTTTTTGGTGCCGTTGTTGGGGATTATTTTTTATTTTTAATTTTAATTCTTTTGATTTATTTTAAATAAATTAAAAATAATTTCGATAAATGCGCTCCTATCAAGTTTTTAGTGTCATTGTCGGAGAAGGAATAGATGCTATTTTTTTTATTTCTTTGATTTTGTAAATTAATTATAAATATTTTTTTTTAATTTTCTTATAAATATTGCTTGCTAATTTTTTTATTTTGTAGAAAAAGAGGTTAAAGAGCAAAAAAAACCAGGGCAAGTAATAAATTATTTAGTTTTTCTTGGTGAGATCAATCCTAACCCTAATCCTTTTTTCTTTTTTATTTTATTTATTTATTTTATTTTTAAATTAAATTTAAAAAAAATATCTACTTAAACCTAATTAAAAAAATCTCATGACAAGATTAAAAATTCTAACTGTTTAGAGCATGCATCATATTAGTTTTATTTTTATTTCTATTTTTTTTGGCGATTGCTGGAGGCAAGGTAAGTCTTTTAGAAGTTCAATTCAGTTGCATTGCATCTAGTTTAAAGTTGCATAGAATCCCTTTTTGAAAATTTGATTGTGCATATCATCTTTAAATCAAATTAAGGGCAACACCCAATTAAACAAGATAAGGTGGGAAATTTGACCACCCTTCTTAGCCCACAAACAACCAACCAGCATCCTGCATTGACCTAAGCTTTTAATTTTAAAATCAATTAGACATCAACCCTAGGAACTCGAGCTCAATAAGACAAGAAACCCTAAGAGTTGACTGGGTTAGGATAAGTCAATTTGACTGGTGTCTAGAAAAGTGGTTCAAGGGATGATTGGGCCCGAAGGAAGATGGTTTCTAATTGGTTCCATTAGCTTACTTGGCCAAGCACAATTGGTATCTAAGGCAAGCAATGGGGGGACACCCACCGACCTTATACTTACCTGGCTAGTTAATTGGCAATCTTACACTTCGAGGGCTTGAAGGTGACCTTAATAGTTAGGAGCTGTCTAGATCTAGGATAACCCTTAGTTAGGATTGATTGACCAACTTGATTGCTAACCAACATCAAATCTAATTAAACATAATTCTTCTCTCTTCTTAGTTCTAGGACTCCTTAGGACCTCTTCTTTAGAACTTTTATTTCTTTTTTTTCTTCAAAAATAAAATAAAATAAAATAAAATAAAATAAAAATTAAATTAAAAATTAAATTAAACTAAACTAACTTAAAAAATATATTAATAATAATAATAATAATAAAATTAAATTAAATTAAAAATAATAATTAAAATAATTAAAATAATCTAAAAAAATTTAATTTTTTTTTTGAACCACATGTTAGAGTTGCACTAGTACATATACGGTAGAAAATTAATTTACTTGATCTAGTTGAACCCAACCATAACATTGAAAGGTTGAACCGTATTAAATCCGATGGTTGAAAATTTTAGAGAACCATCTAAGCAGATTAAGGAGTATTTTATCCCTTCTAACTATAGCCCATCGACTTGTATTCAGTTACCTAATATCCATGCTATTCACTATGAGATTAAGCCGACTACAATTCAGATACTCCCATCTTTCTACGAAAATACCAATGAAGATCCTTACAAACATCTGGATGAATTCTTAGAAATCTGCTCTACGGTGAGAATTCAAAATTTAACTAATGATGCCCTCAGACTAATTTTATTTTCCTTATCATTAAAAGACAAAGCCAAGTACTGTCTTGGCACAATAGGGAGACCAATTAAAACTTGGGCTGAATTACAAAATGAATTTCTTAAGAAATTTTATCCCATAAATCGAAGCAACATTATGAGGCGAGCTATCACTAGATTTGCTTAGCTTCCAGGGGAACAGATTCACAAGTCATGGGAGAGACTTAAGAAACTTCTTAGAAAATGCCAACACCATTGTCTGTCTAAGTGGCAAATAGTTCAAGCTTTCTATGAAGATTTAGGAGATCAATACAAACAGATGGTAGATGCATCCTGTAGAGGTGCATTCATGAACAAGAGTGAGGATGAAGCCTATTCCTTATTTGAAATCCTGAGTGAAAACTCAATTAACCATGCTTCGTTATCTTCCTACCTAACCTGGGTAGGGATCCATGAATTTAAACATCTAGAATCTAGTCCTAAGGCTGATCCAAATTTGATAAATAAAGTGGACTTTCTTGCTCAGAAATTAGATCAAGTCCTAACCCTAGGTCAACAATCTCCTGCACAATTCACATCATCTTCTCAGAAGATTTGTTCAATCTGTGCTAGCCCAACCCATCATGTGAGTGAATGTCCTATGGCTGCATAGTTTCCACCTTTTATCCAAAAATAAGTTGCTCAAGGCTACTCTAAGTCGGTTAATGATCCATTTTCAAATTCATATAATCGACAATGGAGATTTTTCTTAGACATCTCAACAGACTCAGGCTCAGACCCAAATTTCACCTATGCAAAACTATCAAAATAGGCCCCAATACCAAAATTATGCCTATAATAATGGTCAACCTAGTCAGTTTACACAGCCATCATATTACAATCAACCCTCATACCCACCTTCTCAATAGACCAATCTAGCCAACGATAAATTCAATCAACTTCAACAATTAATTCTAAGCCAACAATAGTCTATCACCAAGCTAGAAGCTTAAATAGAATAATTAGTTAAGCCTAACACGAGGAGAGAACTAGATCAACTACTGAACCTACCAATTTCAAACAACCCACCTAATGACCACCAACCACCTGGACCAAATTATCAATTCTAATGTCCCACCTTAAGAATCCCCAATTAGAGAATGCCAAAGTAGCTCCTAAACTTAAAAGCTATAGGATTCTTATGGACCCATACCAAGATCAGGTGAGAGAGGCTAGTACTGATGCTAGCCAAAATAAAAATTTAGAGGAACTGGTTAGTACTGAGACTAACCACATAGAAGAATCCAAGCCAGGAATTAGTACTGATGCTAGTTCCAGTTTAAATGAGATAGACATAGGAAAAAAGAGAATAGATGATTTACTCGAGACTTATAAACCTAATGTCCTATTTTCTTCAACCCTAGAAGCCGGTTCTTCTTATAAAAATCAAGAGGCATGTAATGAAATGTCAATGGAGTTATTTAATCAAGATCATATTAATTTACCTTCAAAATTAAAATCACCTTTAGTCACCCTTCCAGCACCCATTGAATTAAACTTAACTTCTAATACAAAAACTCAATTCATGAGCATTTTAGAAGAACAAATAGGAGAAATTCTTAATAAACATGGGTCTGAGAATAGGATCACAAATTATGTCCCTAAAATTAACAATGAATATATCAATAATAGGATTATAAATCAACTTTCTAAGATTGGCAATCCAAAATCATTGGAATTTATCAATCCAATATTCGACACAGGATAGTAAGCTGCATTGTGTCTGGCTGAAGACGATAAACGTAGCGCTTGTTGGGAGACAATCTAATATTTAGTTTTCTTTAGTTTAATTTATCTTTTTAGCTTATTTTTTTAGGATAATTTGAATAAGCTGGAGGAAGAGCTTAAATTTTCAAAGACATGTGCTGGATCAAAAATATACTGAGTCAGGTGTATTCTTTCATGTTCTTTATTATACCCTTTATTTTTTCTTCTCCATTAAGGATAATATCAATGTCGATTAAGTTGGGAGGAGAAAAATAAAAATTTTTAAAATATTAAATCCTTAAAAAAGTTAGTATTTAGTATTTAGACACCTGATTATGCTTAAGAATTGAATTAAACTAAGCATTTTTTTTAAAAAAAAATTGATACACAGATCAGAGAATCGGTGAGATATTAAGGAATCAAGTATTAAGAAAATTCAATAAAGAGTTAAGTCTAAAACATAAAAAAAAATTTCTTAAAGCATTTCTAATTATTTCTACTAACATCAAAAAAAAGTCTACTTTTTATAGGCTTGTATAGGGTAACTATACGTTTCTTCATATAACAAATTTATTTTAATAAAATAGTTTCCAAGTACTTCTCACTGAGTAACCGGGCCTTTTTGCTTAAGCAAGCATTGAGTTTCGTGTCAAAAGGTGGGAAGGACAAAGAAGCTCGTTGTAAAGCTAATCTTAACTAGTAGCCTATTTGATTCGAGCTAGTAAGACCAAGAGGTATTCTATACCTAGTGCCCTAAAGCCAACTAGTTTGGGAGTCATTAGCCTAAGACTCGCTATATGGATCAAATAGAAACCTTAAGGGGTTAAGATACTCAATAGTGATACAACATTTAAAAAAATAAAAAATAAAAAAAATATTAGTTTTCCATCAAGTAATTGAGTCCCGTTGCCTAAGTAAGGAATGATATTCACGTCAAAAAGTGGACAACGTGAAAATAAAAATGAATAACTGAAGGACAGAAGTAGCGTATACTTGCCTATATGAAAGTTGAGATAAATCAGAGATAAAGATGGGATAGTTTAGAAAAAAATTTAAAAAATTTAATATTTTTTACTTAATTTTTTTATTGATAAGTATTAATACTCTAATAATATGTCTCACTTAAGCTCTACTGAATATCAATGGCCATTTTGAAAATTGCTTAGGTAAAATTCAAAACTCTAAAGTTAAAAGGTATTTAAAACTAAATTCTTTCTTTACTCGAGGACGAGCAATGCTTAAGTTGGGAGGTGTGATAAGCATCAAAAATTCACCAATAAAAATATTAATTTATCAATTAATTTATATTAATTTTTAAAAATTAATAATTAATTTATATATAATTTTTAAGAAATTAATAATTTTATTAATTAAAAAGTTAATTAAAAAATAATAAAAAATAAAAAATAAAATTTTATTATCAATGGAAAGAGCTCATTTTTTTTATCATAATAAAATAAATTTCAAGTTAAACAAATCTAAAATGAAGAAGATATGAATTTCTAAAAAAATAAAATAAATAAAAATTAAATAAAAAAATGGCTCAGCCAGCTCCGCAAGATAAGCCACGAAGCCAAGCCACACTGCAGCAGTCGGCACATCCAAACGTGCTAAGCCAAGCTGACCAAGCTGGTGTGCCAAGCTAGCTACGCTAGCCGACTCAAGCCCAGAAGCCATCAGCCAGTCTACAGCACAGTGTGGACCGCCAGCTCAGCAGACATCGACGAATTAAAGCTTGCCACATGGTGGACCAAGACCCCTAAAGGGTTTACAAAAAAATTATCATGGTTCACAGGGCATTTTGGTCTTTTCATCTATCGATAGGAGGTGCTGATTGGTTGCGGTGCACAATGTAGCCGGTCCACTTGGTCCATTGGAATAGTAAATGCACGATCATGCGATGGTGGTTATTTGCGGTCAAGATCGGACGATTAAGATTTTTTTTTGATTGCTGATTGCACCCGAATCACCATCGAACGATAGTGCTTGATTCCAGCTTCAATCCTACGGTCTAGAAGGCTCCTGACGGCAATCAAACTCTTAGGTGCATGATCAATGGCCTAAATTCCTCCATCAAGTGCGATCCAATGGTTAGAAATTAATCTGACTTGATCTGGGCCATTATACATCCATTTTTGGTATTTTTGGAAGCATCGGATCACCATCTGATGGACAGAATTAAAAGGACTCAACAGGGGCTATTTTAATCTAAATTTCACTTGAATTTCTTCCTATTTTCATGATTAAAACAACCCTTAGTCCCACATTGCTTCCAGAAAAAAATATCCAGCCTTCCTAGCTCTATAAAAGGGACCCCAGGCCTTCAGAAATTAACATTTCTGGTCAAGGTGAAACTTTGGTATAGGATGAAGCCAGGCTATGGGTTAAAGGCTACTTCAAAGCAACGAATGCTGAGAAGAAGAGCTGGGCTTCTATACTATCTTTCTGCCAATGCTGATCTAAGATCAGAGATTAGCTTGTTTTAATTTTTTTTTCTTCTTTTTATGTATTTAAATTATGAAATTTTAATTAATGCAATTTTTATTTTTATGTTCTTTAATTTTATGCTCTTTATTTTTATTGCAATTTAATTTCTATATTTTAATTATTTTTTTTATTTTCCTGCAAGTAGATGCTAAGATCTAACTAGTAGATCTTAGTACCAAGTTTACTTTTCTGCATAATTTAATTTCTACTTTGCAATTTTAATTTTCGACTTCAAATTCTATTTTTTAATTTTTTTCTTTTTCTTTTAAAAAAAAATCAAAGATTTCAAATCTAAAAACACTACCTTTCTTATGGATTCGACCCAACTCACTGCTATCTACGTATTTTTAATTATTTTAAGAAGTCAGATTAAACTGATAAATATGGTGTCTTAACGACAACATCGCGTTCCTATCAATGATCTTTGTGGATTACCCTTCGGCAAGTGAACCTCCTAGTTAGGTTGACATGATCTTTGTCTTTAGTTAAAAAAATCAATAATTAGTAGAGAACCTAGCTCTGATATCAATTGTTGCCCAGATAGACAACCCAAGAAGGAGGGGCGGGTGAATTGGATTTTCAAAAATTTAAAGCAAATATGTGCAGTGATAAATGATTAAATTCTAAGTAAATCAAATGTGAGAGCAAATAGAAGATACAATCAATAGCACACACACAAACAAGAGAATTTTATAGTAGTTCGGTGCTCTCCCAGCATCTACGTCCACTCTCCAAGCAAACTCTTGAGAATTTTACTATAGTCCTGCAAGATTACCATCGGATAGTTTTTCAGGGCTTACTATCCAAACCTCAGTTGGTTTTTTCCTAGGCTCACCAACCATAATCCTCACGAGAATTAGGCAAATCAATCTGAATAAACAGAGGAAAGAAAAATCCCAAAACCCAAGTTTTAGCTCCTGCTAAAACTAAGTACATGAAAAGAGGAAAAAAGTTTACAACTCGAAATGCCTCTTTAAATGAGCAGAAAAGTTGTCCTTGCAGTTCGTTGAAAGCCTCCTTGAATATATGGAGTTAATACACTTGAGGGTTCTTCAAAGCTTGAGAGAACTGATTGATTGAAGATTGTGTATTCGTTCAAGAATAGAGCGTGCTTTGCTTTCTCTCATTTTTCTTGGATCAATTAAAAATAAGCCTTCTTTCTTTTATATCTATAGCATTCTCTCTCTTCTGATGATGATTGGAGCTCAGAAAAAGTAAAATCCGATTGTTGGAGAGCAGTAACTAGCCATTGGGATCGAAAAAATTTGATCTGAAATGCCCTATCAAAAGGTTATCGCCGAATCTTGAGACTTCTTAATTTATCTTGAGACATCTCATCAGGTTATGAGACCTTTTGGTTTGATTGGGAGAGCTCTCGCCTTCAGTCACATAAAAAATCAGCTTTTTAAAAAAAATGACTCGCCTGAGACTAAGACCTATCGATTCTGAATGAGACGTCTGGCTGGAACTGTAAGACTTCTCAAAAATCTTACGAGACCTCTTGCTCTTAGAGTGCAGAAACTGAGTTTCTATCATCTGACATCGAGAGCTCTTGAGATTCACTCGAGACCTCTCAAAATCGAGCCAAAACTATATTTGGGACATGCTAGTCCACTCGAGAGCTCTCGAAAAAATTTTAAGATGTCTCGAAGACTGCTCCAAGGCAATTTTGAGAAAATTTTTGCACTAATCAAGGGATTTCGATTTTTATTTGAATTCCACTTTATGTCTTTCTTATTTTGATCAAAGAGCTCTCTTTCTTCTGACATTGGAACACTTAAAATAAAATATATTAGTAATCATTTGCTTTAATATTTGGTCATCATAAAAATCACTTAGGAGGTTCAACAACCTCTTTCACTGTTCATTGGTTTGCAGTACTGAGATCATGTCTTCATACTCTAGGGTCTCCTTGCCATAGAGCAGTGTCATTACCAATGGATTATAGGACAAGGGCAACAAGCATAATAGAAGCAATGATTTATCTTCTTCCTCCATTTTTATCCCATTGTTCAGCAAGTCGTTGTACATCTGGTCGAACATCTGAATATGTCCTAAGACATCTCTATCTTCTTACATCCAAAGGCTGTATAGTCTCTTCTTCAACTTCAGCTTGTTGCACATATTCTTTCCCATATATATGGTTTGCAAATTTAACCACAAACCTCTTGGGGTCCTCTCCTCTAAGACTGAATAGAGTGCCACATCTACCAAGCATCCTTTGATCACAGAGCAGACCTTCTTTTTTAGGGACATCCAATGACGATCTGACATTCCTTCAGGCTTTTCTTCCAATACCTGATCTAACTCAGCGTGAACTAGAAGATCTTCCACATGAACTTTCCACATGAAAAAGTTTTCTTTTCTATCAAACTTCTCAAAATCAACCTTCATGTTGCTTTCCATGGAGAGATTTGAGAAATACCTTGATAGAACCTTACAAAATTTACAGCACCTGAAGACCTTCAACTTTCTAGCATCTTCTCCTCTTTTCATGCACCTCAAGCTTTGATACCACCTGTTATGAATTATTTCTAGACCTATGGAATGAAGGATGCAGTGCTACTTTCAAAAATTTTTTCGAAAATAGCAAAGATGTAGTAGAAAAAGTAATTAATCTAATTATTACCTACTGATCATATCAAAATATTAAATTCTATACTAAGGATCTAAATATAATATGCATGCATACATATAGATCTGAAAAATAAAACTATGCAGCAAACTATTTACTACATTAATGTGTTAAGAACATAATATCTTTTTCGTAGGTAGTCGATCACCATGATCTGATCATCATTGAGGAGGTCTATTGGTCATGACGTAGCCATACAGATATCTAACCTCTATGGATTGTCCACATGAGGCTCCTGATCCTGATCGGCTCTCCGCAAGTTCTAGCTCAACATCGGAATCTTTTAGGAGCTATTTTGATCGAATGACTTTGATCTTCATCTACGGGCTTCATGGATGCTTCGAGTTGCTGGTAGATGTAGTAGAGAGGTAGAGGAGGTTCTCTCTAAAGTTTCATGGGCTTTGGACGTTTGTAGCTCATGCAATATCTTCTCAAACCCTAGGTCAAATACCTAGGGCTTCACTCAATGAAAACCCTGCACTACTCCCTCTCTAATTTTTTTTTTCTTTGAGAATTTTAAAATATTTTTCTCATGCACACCAAGGCTCATGAAAATCCTCTACTTCCTTTTAGATTAACTGCACACATCCCAAAAATCTCCGCTTTTTATTTTGCACCAAACAGTGTCACATACATGTGGGAAGATGAGAACAAGTTGGTTGCTAGTTTTGAATTCAAATCTCATTTTAATCAAAAACTTCATCCAACTGAATTTAAACTTAATTTGGATGTGGAGAGGAGTTGTGCTCCCACTCTTCATTAAAGTAAAGTCCATAGAAACCTTTTTCATGTGGAGATAATAGGCACACAAAAGTTTAGGTGGCACAGGGATAAGATATGGTTGTTGTTGATCTAAATTCAAACTCTTTTTGAATTTGGATGGCAACTAACCATAACCTATCCCTTAAGGATATAGAAATACCAGTCAAAACCTCTTATGTGCATGGGAGAAAAGGTATGAGAGAATTTAAATGGGGCATGGGGTTAAATATGGTGCATGTGAAGACTAGTCAAACTAGTCTTCGAATTCTAAATTCAACCAACATAATCAAAATTGGTTAGGTCCAATTAGACTAGATTAAATCCAACATAATTAGGCTTAATTAAATCTTAATAAAATTAAAAATTGATCAAGCCCAACTCCTGATTAAATCAGGGATCAAAACTCCTCTGCGGTTAGGTCATCTCATAACCTAATCGGGTCAAACCTAACTGAATCCAATTCAACTGGACTTGAACCAAAAATAATTACTCAATCAAATTAAGTTAATTAGTGATCAAATTACTAATTAAATCTCTCATAAATATAGAGTCCAAATTTGGTGGGTATCCAGATAATAGAGTCCATCAATATGAAATCCTGATCGAAGAGTCCCAAACCAGTGGGACTCTTGACCCCGGTGCCCGAAATGAGTGAAACTTATGATCATAGAGTCTAGACTCTCAATTACAGAGTCTTAGATAGATACAATTCAGAGTTCCAACCTAGTAGGACTCTCGGTTGAAGAGTCCCAGTCTAATGGGACTCTTCACCATGGAGTCCTAGCTTGATGGGACTCTTCAAGAGCCATCAGATCAAGTAGGAAGCTCTATTGTGTGTGACTCCATAGGTTCGAACCTAAGCTAGTAGCATAGAAATTACTTTTTATACTAATCGATGTAACCATCCAGTAATGATATCCGATGTCTGGATAGGTCGAATAGTCACAATCGGAACATTCAGAACCTATGCGAATATGGTTACCATATAATTCATCCCTATGACCTCTGTGATAGGATGACTTTAGGATTTGACTATCAGCCCTAGAAGATACATCCAAATTGTGTCTCAAAGCAATTAGTCTGGTAACCTTTCACAAGGACTACCCTAGCCAAGGGTTTGCTAAATTGAAATACTATTTAACATAACTCCTAAATCTAGGAGTGGTCAATCCCATCTTGATATATGCATCGACTCCTTAAGTACTTGACTATATCCAAAAATCTTCGATCACTGAATTAGAAATTTAGATAGTCTAGCACCAAAGCACAATGAGTTGCTTGAAAGTCACCGTGGTGATCTCAGATTGAAGGTACACTTATATCCATATTCCATCAAAACTAATCTTGATAGGAAAAAAGCTCCGTAGTTGGTTACTTTAGTGCAGATGTACCCATACATCTCACTTGCATGCCATACCAGTGTTTCAACACTCCTTGATTGCGAGGATAACTAACATATATGGTATACAATGATCTATACTCGATAAACATTATCATCCTCAATAACAACATATCATTTGGTCGCAAATAATTTAAGAACTAAATAACAAATCCTCCTTTGTCAAATTTAGATAGTCCTAAGGACTTCATCACAACACATGAGTTCATTAGAAGATAATAGAATTTATAATGAAAAGTACCAAAATAACTCTTATTAATTTATAATTCATATACAATTATAAAAGTATAGTCCAACCATCAACAAGTTGATGATTGACTTTGGAACACATTTCCAACAATCTTTCATTTGGACTAAAGCCAATCGGTGCAGTATCTAATACCTATCTTCGACTTGAAGTCGTTGAACTCCTTCATCGTAATAGCTTTAGTGAATGGGTCAGCCATGTTTTTCTTTCCATCGATCTTTTGAAGGTTGATGTCACCTCGATCCATGATCTCTCGAACAAGATGGTAGCGGTGCAGAATATGCTTTATCCATTGTTGTGCCTTTGGTTCCTTCTCCTGAGCAATGGCTCTAGAGCTATCATAATAGAGCAGAACTGGACCATCAAGTGAGGATGCTACTCATAGCTTGATAATGAATTTTCTCAGCCACACTGCTTTTTTGGCAGCATTTGATTGTTAGATATATGTGCCCTAGAAGCCAGAATTGGTTGACACTTGTAATACACTTCTAGGGGCAAAATTATAATTTTGACTATAATCAATAAAATGGGTTATTTTCTATCACATATGTGTATTTAGTATCTGTGATACATCCTTTGAGTTAATGGTAATGATAATTCATATTTTCAAGAGTTGAAAATTTAAGACATGAATAATCATTGTTAACTCATAAAATGCTCTCGATCATAGGATCATCATGAGGATGGTGATTGATCCGGAAGGTTGGTGTACAATCACTTTTCTTTAGTAGATGAGTCTTGAGTCTATGGTGTGGAGACACCAAAGCAAGAGTACAGGTACTCGTTAGAGAATGAGGGTACTGAGCGTGACCATCTTGAGTAGTCATTAGGAAGTCTACCTTCTCATCAATAACTGACTTGATGCTATAGTAGTGTGTCTGATTCTTTGACCTGAGGTGCATCGACAGTTCACCTTGAGGGTATTATAGTTTGACTACACCATAACTCGATCTCCTAGCCATTCGAAATTCTGAGGTGTATGTTGGCTATAGCATATTTATTGTAGGAACTGGATTACATCAAGATGGAATCTATCTACCTCGGTGGTAGAGGAGCAGCCCTATGATGGTCATGAGAATCAAGTCCAGAAGCCCATAGCCATGGCAGAGTGAAATAATAGAAAGAGTTTCTATTTAGGTTTTCACATCGGACTTGAATCTAATGATTACATCATATGACAGAAACTAGGGTTTGATGAGTTCACCTAAACCCTAATCTGATAGGAGCTCAAGATAGAAGAACTTAATCACACAGGTAGCCGCACCAAGAGATTCGCTTTCAGTTCTAATGGATTGCCACCATATACTGCTAGGTGTCACTGATGGATTTTGGGAGCAATTAGAATGATTTAGATGATCGATCATTCTAGCTGTTCGAATTAGTAGAGTTCTGATCCATCGAAAGAAGTTTCGATGATGGAGATCATGACATATCTCATTACCATACAGAACTAAACCTAACTGGATCACACAAACAAGGGTTTGAATCTGGTGATCATTAATTGAATCGATCCAGTTCAATTGATCTGAATGAGATTCAATTAGATTCAAGAAAATCATGCTAGCACTCGATTGAACCTAACGTTCTTCTTTTATTATCATAAATAGTTGTCCTGACTGAGCCAAAGGAGTTTGTTCTCGATCAGAGGCCTTCACTTTATCTAACTAGAGCCTATCCAGATCAGAAAAGAGTTGTCTTATTTTGTAAGATAATACCTGCCATTTTTGGTCACTTGCCATTTCTCGTCCTTTGACTTTGGTCAAAAGTTGACCTTTGACTGGTCAAATATTGATCATTGATACTTTGACTTCTATTCACGTGTCATGCACCTATTGGAGAGCTGGTGGGGGCTTGTCTTCCTGCCAGAACCTGGCAAGGAGGAGGGCGCATGCCACCCTTGGCGTGTGCCCAAGTAGGAGGTGCCCAGGAGTCCCTATTGGACAGGGACTCCATGTCCTTTTTGGATTCCGATTAGACTTCTCCTAAGAACCAAGTTTGACTGGTCTTAGGCACCATCTAAGGAGGAATCCAGGGGACTCTATTTCCATCAATTAGATTTAGATCTGATTTCATAAAGGGTTGTGATTGGTTGGGAAGAAGAGGAGTTGGATCACGCTTAGTCTATAAATAAGACCCTGCACCCAACTCAAAGAGAATAAGAATTCCCAATGCCCCAAGGCTATCTCTCTCCTCCTCCTCCATGCTAAGTTCTTCTTCTCCCTCTCCTCTCCATGCCCAAAGTTTTTTGGGATCTTTGTTGGTGCAATCCAGGCAAGAGAAAGGCGACTGAAAGCTAGAAGGTTGCTCTGCTGCAAAGGACAACTACTGATCTTCGAAAGATGTTTTGAAGATCCTCCAAATCAGATTCAGATCTAATTTTTGGAGACGTGATAGAGAAGAAGAGGATCTCTAAATTCAGTCCAAGTAAATATTGGTAGAGGTTAGACACTTGCGTGGCTAGATCCAGAACCTTCCGCTGCTTACAGGATCATCAACGGGTAATAGGATTATCCTACATCAAGGTAAATTAAATTTGATTTAATTTATATTTATTTTATTTTAATTATTAAAATAATAAAGATTAGATCTAAAATATCCTAAATCTGATCTAGATTAAAGATAAAAATTTTTGAAATATATCTCTTGATCTGATCAGATCTGAACGAATCTGGTCCGAGAAATCAGGATTTCCCTTTAACTAGTATCAGAGCCATGGTTCTAAAATATTTAGATTTGATTTTAAATTTATTTTAATTAGAAAATAAGTAATTTTAGATATCACATGAGATATGATCAGATATAAAATTAGAAAAAATTAAAATTAAATGATTTGAATCTAAGATTAGAAAATATTTATGACTAGTTCTAAAATAGAATAGTTCTATAGAATAGTCTTGCTTGTTTTCAATTTAATTTGATTAAATTATATTTTAGATCCATTTATTTACTATTTTTTGATATTATAATTATTATAATAACATCTAAAAAATAGCAAATAAAAAATTATTTAACATCATATGAGATAAGATTGATGCATGTCTAGAATAGTTGTAGAATAGTTCTACATAATTGTCTAGATTAGAGTTTATTTTGATGAGATCAATTTAAATCTAATTTTTTAGATTATTATGAGATAATTTAGATCTAAAAACATGTATGATTCGATACATGAGATGTATGCAAAATATGCCATGATTAGATCTAATTTGTATATGAGATATATGATATAGATCTAAAACTGTTTTGTGGAATTACATGTTCCTGATTAAAGCGTTCCTCTTAGCCGTCCGATCATAAGAATGAAGAAGAGTTTGAAAGCCCTCTCCTCCCATACGATGGGGTGTTCTTATGACATTTAGGGGTGCTGTGCGTTCGTCCTTAATCAGAAACTCAAGACTTACTTTCTGCAAAACCCTAGATCCTAAAATCCTAGGATTTATTATGCATATTTTATTTATGAACCCTACCTAATTAAGAATTAAGATTATGGAATGTTAATTAGGTCTAAAATTGAGAATTTCAGATCTAAGACATATTCATAATACTGGGTTCGAACTTGGGTAGCTCAATTAGGTCTAAGCGGTTGATCAAATCGAATCAAGAGTTGGTTAGATGGGATCAACAATGCTTAAATTGACCAGCCTAATAGGATTAAGTCTGGGCCAAGATCGAGTCACGATCAAGCAAGACCTAATTAGGCTCAGAGGTTAGAGTCTGGATTGTAGGCTAACCCAATTGGTTCTGACCCAACAATTTGGTGTCTAAGTTAAGTTTGGCAGATACGACTGACTGGTTTTTAATTGGGAGCTACTCGACCTAAATACGTTCTTGTACGAGTTAATGGCATATCCCTTTCACCGATCTCACTTACCTAGTCATATCTGTTGACTCAGTTCTAATTTGAGGTGGTCAATAATCCAAGCTAACCCATGCCACTAGGTTAGTCATAATTGTTATGACTATGACAAGTCTAGTTTAATGAGACCTGAATCAATTCTCCCTAAGAAAAGATTAAGTCTAAGGTCTTCCACTATTGTAGATGTGCGGGCCCTTCTCGGGGTTGATTGTTCTTGGCTGGATACAATGGCTCAGTTGCACCGAGAAGACGCAACCATATCTATTAGGCATTGGATGCTATGGGCTGGAGGATGAGTTAGGATCAATATTCTGGATATGGTGAGAGACTCAATTAGGAATCCAGTCTGTACAAATGGTGGGCCTGACTTAACTAAGGAGTGGATCAATATTTCAGATACGGTGAGATTCATGAATTAGAGACCAAGTTTGGGTGCACCATGATTAGAGAATCATTGAACAAGAGTTGTTCACTCATTGGCTAACCCATCACCAATAACTATTAGGTGAGGTGAAGAGTCAATTGGTGAGACCGCACCACCCACTAGAAATCATTAATCGTGGAGATTTTTGCATCTTTACAGAGGGAGTGTAAAAATCCGAGAAAATAGTAGAAGCTAATTTGCTTAAAAATAAAATCTCTAAATAAATTGGTCAAGTCATAATTACAGTATCTAACTAGAATCTTTGACTCTCTACAGAAAAATATCTGCATCCAACCCATTAGCATGTATCTTGGACACACATAGACTGACCGGACCCAATTATAAAGATTGGCTCAAGAACTACAAAATCATTTTGGATTCTGAGAAGTTAACCCATGTATTGGACCAGGACCCTCCCACCTTACTAGTCCGTCCATCCGCTGAATAGAGAGCGTCTCTAAAAAAGTTGATAGATGAAGATAATAAGGCCAGATATTACATGTTGGGCTTGATGTCTGATGAGCTTCCATGCCAACATGAAGATATCGGGACTGCTCGCCAAATGTTGGCTCACCTATAAGAGATGTTTGGTGAACAGAGTCGCGCAGCCAAGTATCAAGTCACGAAACGATTTTTTAAGGCTAAGATGTATGATGGGCAGTCAGTCCAAGATCACTATCTGATGATGATCAAGGACCTGGAAGAGCTTGAGAAGCTTGGAGTGAAATTGGGCTTGGATTTGTAGAATGACATAATTCTATAATCTTTGACTGATGCATATGGATAGTTCATCATGAACTACTATATGCATAAACTTCAAAATTCCCTGGCCAAACTTGTGAACATGTTGGTTACCGCTGAGCTTTCTATGAAAGGTTCTAAAGGCTTAGTGCTTGCTATAAAATGGACTTCTTCTAAGAGAAAGTCTTTTGGAAAGAAGAAGAAGTCTACAAAAAAATAGAAGGTGGAAGGAGGAAAGAAGAAAAAGGCAGAGCTGAAGAAGAAGGCCGCTGACAAAGGAAAGTGTTTCCATTGCAACAATGATGGCCACTGAAAGCAAAACTGCCCTACTTACCTGGCCACCCTAAAAAAGAAGGAGGTAGGTCCTTCTGGAGGTATGCTCGTTATTAAGTCTAACCTTATGGCTTCTTCTGCATCCAGTTGGGTGCTTGACTCTGGTTCTAGTGCTCACTTGTGCACTTCTATGCAAGGTCTTGAGGATAGCAGGAGGCTGAGGGATGGTGAGATGATCCTGCACGTCAAAAATGGAGCAAGGATTACTGTCGTGGTCATGGAAACATATCCTCTTCGACTACCATCTGGTTTAGACTTAGTGTTAAAAGACTATTATTATGTGCCAGCGACAAGCAGGAATTTGATTTCTATTTCTTTCCTTGCATTAGAAAGCTATGTAATTAGTTTTCTTAAGGACCATTGTAACATTCTTTATGAAAGAAATAAAATTATAAGTGGTTTCATTATTAACGGTCTTTATTAGTTACATGTTGATGTATCTGGAGTTATAGTATCAGGCCACCCTTCACCTATAAGCCGCCATCTGAACTTGGACTTCCTCTCTTTTTTCTTTTAGTAGATTGAGGTTGACTCTGAGGTCCTATGAGTTATGCTACTCATTAAAGGCCACGACCCATGCTAATGGGAGTTTAAGCTCGATTGAGATGACTGCCTCCATTCCAAAAGTCAAGGCGAATGGTGTTTCCCCAGTCGGTAGTCTTTGAGTATTTTGGTACGCCCAGAGGACATGGTAGATTTTGTCCACCCAAGTCTACCTTGCTTTTTCAAGTCTTGCCTTGATGTCCTATAGTAAAATTCTGTTGGTCACCTCTACCTCACTATTTGCCTATGGATGGACTGTTGACGTGAAGTGATGGAAGATGTTTAGATCTTTACAGAACTCAGCGAACCTCATCTTAGTGAACTATCATCCATTATTTGTTATGAGAGTTCGGGGTAGACCAAATCGACTGACGATTGACTTCTAGATGAAGTCCTATACCTTGGCCTCAATAATTTTTGCTAGTGGTTTGGCTTCAATCCATTGGTGAAGTAGTCGATTGCAACCAGGAGGAACTTTCATTATCTGGATGCCATTGAAAAAGGGCCAAGTATATCCATTCCCCACTGCACAAATAGCTAAGGTGCACTTAGTGAAGTAAGCTCGGTGGCTGGTTGCCTTTGGATATGTGCGTTTCTTTGGCAACGGTCACATCTCCTAACGTTATCAACACAATCACCATGCATAGTCGTCCAGTAATACCCTTATTGGAGTAGTTTATGAAATAGAGATCTGGCATCCAGATGGCTTCCGCAAATTTCCTCGTGCACTTCCCATAGTATGAAATCGACCTCAGAAGGTCGGAGGCACCTCAATAATGGCAGGAAATACAATCTTTTATGTAACTTATTCTCATAAAGAACATATCGGGAGGCTTGATTTCTCAATTTTCGAGCCTCTTTCGAGTTATGAGGAAGAATCCCATCCTTAAGATAAGCGGTCAGTGGATCAATCTAGTGGGGCTCCTGGCTAACCTGCATGATGGGCTACGGTTCCTTTATGCATGGGCATTTCAATGTATCATAATAAACTTCTTTCGAAAGCTTGTTAGGAGCTAGGGTAGCTAGCTTGGAAAGAAGGTCGGCCCTAGTATTTTTCACTCTTAGAATTTGTCGAATGCTGAAGCTACCAAAGACTAGGGTCAAGCTCTTCACCTTCTCAAGATATTTTACCATGCTCTCTTCCCGGGCTTCATAACTGCCACTGACCTACCCCATGACCAATTGGAAGTCACTGCAAATCTGAAGCCGATCAGCTCCTGATTCTTTGGCTATCCTAAGCCCGACTATTAGGGCCTCATATTCTGCCCCATTATTTATCATCAAAAATTCAAAATGCAGCACGTACTCCATGATGATCCCTTCTAGATTGATCAGTTTTAGCCCAGCACCTGCTCTGAAAGTGTTGGAGGAGCCATCGACGTATAGGGACCAAAAATCTTTAGGAAGGTCCGTTCTTTCTTCGGAGGAGCTCGGGTGCAACCATGAAATGTTGGTTTCATTTTGAAGCTCGACATCATCTGGGATGGCATATCAACTATAAAGTCGGTCAGTGCCTGAGCCTTGATTGTTGGCCGAGGTCGATAGCTGATGTCGAACTCTATTAGTTCAATGATCTATTTTGCAATTCTTCTGGAAGCATCCATTTGATGAAGGATCGCTTTGATCGGCTGGTCAGTGAGGAGCGTTATAGCATGTCCCTGAAAGTAAGGTCGAAGTCTTCTTGCTGCAATCAGAAGAGCATAAGTCAATTTTTTCAACTTTGTATACCTGGTCTCAGCATCCCTTAGGATCCGGCTTATGTAGTAGATTGGTCGCTGCACTTTCGCCTCTTCTTTGACCAGGATTGCCGCTAGCATCGCAGGGGAGACCGCAAGGTAGAGAAATAGCTCCTCTCCAGATTTGGGTTTGGCTAGTAGGGGGCAAGCAGAGGTAGTTCTTGAGCTCGTTGAATGCTTTTTGGCATTCCTGAGTTTAGTGAAAATCTTTCAATTTTCTGAGGATTTGGAAGAAGGGCATGCAGCATTCGGCCAACCTCGAGATAAAATGATTCAAAGATGCCACCTTCCCGGTCAGGCATTGAACTTCCTTGATGGACTTCGGAGCAGTCATCTCTTGGATCGGCAATGTCATACACTTAACTACTGAGAGAGTTGGCCTACAATCCTCATCTAGCAGCCCCTAGTTTGTGAATTTGAACTAGCTGCTACAAATATTTTTCCTTATAGTTAAATCTGGCCCAAGCTTCCTCACTCAATTAAAGTTGCTGACTCGTGTCGAGGTGCGTCATCATGACTTTGCTATCTTTAGAAAAATGTTCTTCTGGAATGCACGGCAATCGTAGAGAAAGAATCTCTTCTTGTAAGGCGCGGACCCAGCCACAAGATGGATCTGCGCATGAGGAACACTACTTGAGGCCGCTGAAGCTTTTGATGAGCATGTCATTTGACGTAAACCCGCGCGACTATTGCGGTCCCCGAAGTCTGCTTTCTGAGTAGCAAAAACGAAGTCAGATTCTCTAGTTCCATCAAACCGGTGCAGCTGAGGTTTGGACAGTCTGTGGGGCGAGGTGAACTCGTCTATAGGCCGACGGTCAAGTTAGTTTCTCTGGCCACAGTAATGGGAAGGTGTCGAATGGAAGTTTCCGCACCGCACATGTGTAGCATGAGCCAATGAGTAGAGAGAGAAAGTAAAGACCATGGTTAGATAATAAAATTAAACAGGTATTCACTGCACGTAGCATCCTTATGGATGACGAGTTCTAGGCCTTAGTACAGTGATCGGGAGGGATTTTGGTTTGTTCGCTGACAGGAGACTGTGATGGTTCCGAATGAAGGTGGGTAGAGCGAGCGTTCGATAGCCTGAAGTGTACGAGTTTCTATCAGTATGGAGTGTCGTTCGACGTGCAGCATGGGATGTCCGTGATTGAAAACATAGCTGTCTTTTGGTGTAAGCCCTTGTTTAGCTTGCTTAGCAAGGTCAAAAGAGCGAACACGGCTCTCGCACCACTTGCCATTGGCTTCTTGAGTTCAGACTCGAACGGGTGCACAGAACGAAATATACAAGTGAATATGGCTGTAACCGAATCCGTTCTGAGGCCGCATGGAGTCCCGTAACGCGCAAATAAGAGAGGTCACGAGCGTTGACGAGTCTGGATGTGATATCTGTCGGGGCCATACTGGCACGACCTGGTGACGTCCTATATCGTGCGTTAGTACCCCTCTGCGAGCGCCCTTTCTAGGTAAGCGACTGAGCTGCGAAAGGCGTCGCTTCGTCTTCTCACCGTGGGTCATAGGTAGCCGTGGTAAGCAGAGCCAGGAGCAGCCTATGTTCGCATATGGCCAATCGGGAATCAATCTCGGGCATACTCAGCTGGACCAGGCGCGAACGAGTGTCCGGCGGCACATGGTAAGTCCGGTACGGAGAAGACACATAAAAGGTGCAGCCGTTCGCCCAGCGCTTTCGGGGACTTCAATCTTCCAGATCGTCGTTTAGGCATTTTGCACGGAGTATGCTCCGCCCTTTCCGAGCGAGTACATCGAGTTGGTGTGATGTCATAAGATCTTCTATGGGCTCGTCCGCGATTCTTCGGCAAGAAAGTGACATTCCGAGCTTCGCCTGGAAACCGAGTTCTCGCCACCGCGAAGGGAACCAAGGCGAAGGAGCTCGGCTGGCTGATGTCGGCCATGACATAAACTCGTGGTAGTTAAGTTCGGGGGGTCAAGTCGAGTTGTCCCGGTATGGGAGTCAGATGTGGCGATGAGTGAGCCAAGTGCTGAAGGCTATTCAGGCAATGCTTGATCCAGCCTCTGAGGTTACGACCGCGTCTGATCAGCGAGGGATTTCGTTGTGAAAATTTATCTTCTTTACGGTAATCGGCCAGGTGCGTACCGCTTGCGAGAGAGAAGGCAGCCGAGGCCAAAAGGCATCACCTCTGGCTCCGGTCTAGCTGGACCTTCCAGAACTCACGATCGCCGCGGCGCTTGCGAGATCCCGGTCGAACGAGGGTTGGGAGGGGAGGATTTCGTCTACACTAACCTAATGTCAGCCGCGAGAAGGAGAGCGCGCGTGTGCATTTCTAATGCAGACCTCGAGCACAGATACCACTGAAAGTTCTACAAACACCACGCCATTGCGCTCTATGGCACGTGTGATGGGAGTGGCACTGTGCTTTTCGCCAGGTCAATAGGAGATTCAGAGAGCGGATCCGGATCAATTCCGCCAGTGTGAGATCCATAAGGCTCTACGAGAGCGGATCGCCCGGTACATATGAACGTCTAGGCACACCCTCATACGGCACACGATATGCTCTCACTGGGGTTTCCCAAGCGACTTCATCGGGTCACCCGGAGGAGAAAAGTCATGTCTTTAAAGAAGCATCATAATATAGAACGCCCAGTGAAACTTTTATTATCCTACCAAAAACAGTGTACATTCATAATCAGTAATGCGTTACTAGGAAAGTCACGAAAAGATTAGACACACTCACGCGGCACTTATGTTAATATGAGAACTGGACTCCAAGGGGAGGCATTCTCATTGGTGAAAAAGTTCGGAGCGATGAGGCTCTTAGTTCTCCATCTCCTTTCGTGCTCGGCGGTGACCCCGCGTATGGGGAGTTCTGCCCGCATTCCGGTTAGCCTCTGGGAGACGATCTCGGGCCAGAGAGATTGGCTGTGTAATGATGGGCCGATAGGGCCGATCTTCTCACTGGCTCCTCGCCCTTGGTGGTTCCTCGATTCTAGTAAAGGGGGCGAAGTTCGGGTGCTCCCCGTTGGGGCAAGACTTCTCGGCTTATTCTTCTGCCGACGGCGAGTGAGAGTTCAAGGAACTGGCTAAAGCCTATCACTTTTGATGAGCTCCTTGATTTTATCTTGCCGTACGCCTGGATGCACTCTCTATAATCGTGACCTATGATCGATAATGGTAAATAGGAGACAGTTGGCAGAGGAACTTTGTTAGGAATTGGTGCTTGCCGAGGTGAGTGCGCATCCTTGTTCGTGAGAGGGGCTCGGCCCCTCTGGCGCCTCAGTAGTTGCTTATTCCTGTATGGACTTGCTTTGAATCTCATTCAGGCACATGAGGCCTCTGGGTATTTTTGGAAAGCATGTGAGGAGTTGGGCCGTTACAAATTGGGGTTATGGGAACTTGAGTCGTTATTTTGAAGCAGGAAGAGTTCCATCGCATTCCTTCTATTTCCGGTTCCAGGCGCCTGGTCGGCAGGACGGGATTTATCCGCTTCTTCGCCCCCCACTCATCTATCATGCTCGGGCTCGACGCCGGTAGGAGCTTCCGCGAGCATGGGCTTGAGCTCTGCTCGAATTTCTCTCTAATCGCGCGCTCCGGATCTCATTGGTTCAGTCCACTCACCTTTACCCCCGCTCATTGGCGAGTCAAAAAATATTGAAGGAAAAGGAGTGAGCCCAAAAAAGGTGGCCGATCTTTCGTCTCTATGAGAAGTATTCCTTCCCTTCGGCAGCGACTTTAAAGGCCCCTGCATTCTTTTGTTCGCATTCAAAGCTCGGGCACTATCGCGAGCTAGGCACCCATGAGCTCTTATCACACCTTATTGCCGGTCTACCACGCCTGCGACGATCCCGACCCAGGAGAAGTCGCTTGAGCACACCGGACCGGGACACCCTCGTCAGTTTTGGTATTTTTCTTCCAGGAGAAATAGCAATACATCTCCATTTTGAAGCCAGACATCCCTTGAGTGTGGCCATGTGCAGATAGAGCTGGTCACCATCCCGGTTTTATGATACTGATCTGTTGAGATCGCGGACAGGCTTACGAGCTCTGCTTATCATAAGCCCAGTTCTAGTCGGTGTTTATAGCCATAGTCGTTTGTTATAGTATATATATGGCGCACCTCGCGAGATCTTCTGTCTTGATATCATATTCTAGAAAATCTGAACTCGCAGAAACGTCGCTGCTAATGAAAGAGATGCAAATTGATGGCTCATTTGATCGAAAGAAAGAGAGCAGTATTTCGCACGACCTAATAAGTCAGCCCTACAGCAGCGCGCGAGCGTGTATATGCTTCTCTCCACTGAGAGAAAGGACAGCGGATCATGCGACAACACACTCCGGTGTACATGAGCGACAGCTGACAGTATGAGCAATGCGATCATTTATCCGTAATGAAGCGCGCTGACGATTATGACACTGTCGGCAAGGCAGGCTGATTCGGAGTGCGCTCGCATAAACTAGGGAGAGGCTATGAAGTCTGTGACGTGCGATTGATTTGCGGCGTCTCTATAGATCACTCTATCTAGCAGAGAGATAAGAAGAGGTCAGTGCAATATATCTTAACGTGAGAGCGGAAGAGACTAGCTGATCCTTTGATTCATCGACTCATTTTCTGGAGCCTTTGATCCAGGAGATCTTCATGATCGTTGATCTCTAGGGTTTTCTAGTAGAATGGAGGCAAAGCTCCTCCTAGGATCGAATCATGGTCCAAGCAAGGGCTCTCCACCCTCTGATTCCCTTTTCCAGGGGTCGTCGATCGACTGACCTAAGTCGGCCGCCCCCAGATCGGGTTCTCTGGCTCCCGAGAAATCTGCTCCGATCGAGATGGTGCTGGAGATGGTTGCTGCTGCTGCATGGCCTGTACTGCTTCAGTGAGGCCATGGACCTACTGGATCAGTAGGTTGAACTGCACCATGTCCACCATCATAGGTGGCGGGGCTTGAGACACAGGAGATGAAATAAGGGTGGAAAGATCTGGATGAGATCTGGCAATGGAGGTGGTTGACCATTGGGTTGAAGCCTTTTGGAGGGCATTCTCCGATTGAGAAAAGAGAGTAGGCTCTGGCTGGATGAAGAGGGATCTCCACCACGTATTTCTTCAAGAATAAGAGAACCTTAATAGCTTAAGGAAGGCCCTTCCTCTAGCACCAATCTTGTTGGTGCGAAATCTGGCCATCACTAGAGTCGAAGCTAGATTTGGAGAAGATGAGGTCACTGTCAGGACCTGTAAAATAAGTCTTATCTAGAGTCTGGGGTGGTGGCTCCGGCAAGATCCTTCAATGATCAAGCCAGCTCTTTCGACCAAAAGAAATGGGATACATAGAGAGATTCTAGCAGAATTTTTAGGAAGAGAAGGAGAGCTTCCAGGAGAAAGCGTATCCAGAGGGTCTCTTATATAAATGAATCCTGTAACAAACTGATAGTGACAGCCATAATCGTCCGGTAGTGGACCATTCAGGGTCACGTGAAGTTTATTATGAGGGATAGTGTCTGTTGTCATGATGTGCGAGTCTGTCGGGGTCCAACGATCGTAGCTCGGATGGAAGAGATTGACAGTTCTTTTGGCTACATCGAGGGAGAGAGCCGAGGTCCTCTGAGGCTGCTGGATGGAGCTCGGAGGAAGTTTAGCTATTTGGAGGAGTCCGTCTGAAGAAGAAATCTAGGAGGAATTCGACTATTGAAGGAGTCTGGTTGAAGAAGAAATCTGATAGGGGTTCGACTGTTGAAGGAGTCCGACTGGAAGAGATGTCCGAAAGAAGTTTGACTATTGAAGAAGTCCGACTGGAAGATGAGTCTGATTGAAGGAGAAGTCTGGAAGGAGTTCGACTGCTGAAGTTGTTCGAAAGGGGTACGATCGCTAGAGGAGTCCGAAAGGAGTTCGACTACTAAAGGAGTCCAAAAGGGATTTGGCCGCTGGAGGAGTTTGGAAGGAGTTTGGCTGCTAAAGGAGTTCGAAAGGCATTCGACCGCTGGAGGATTTCGAAAGATGTTCGACTGTTGAAGAGTCCAGAAGGGGTTCGACCGCTAGAGAAGTCTGAAAAGAGTTTGACTGCTGAAGGAGTTCAGAAGGGGTTCGACCGCTGTGAAGGAGTCCAAAAGGAGTTCGGCTACTAAAGGAGTCCAGAAGGGGTTCGACCGCTGAAGGAGTCCGGAAGGGGTTTCTGTCACTAAGAGGAGTTTCGAAGGAGTTTGGCTGCTGAAGGAGTCCTAAAGAAGTTTGGTTATGGAAGGAGTCCGAAAGGGATTCGGCCGCTGGAGAGTCCGGAAGGGGTTTGGCCGCTGGAGTAGTCTAAAAGGAGTTTGGCTGCTGAAGGAGTCCCAAGAGGAAGAATTCTCGATCGAAGCTTCTCTATGATTATCAGTTACATTAGGCTAAGCATCAGACTGGACTTCGGCTGGGGTGGGGTTTATCCCCAACAAATCCATTATCATCCTCTTTAATATGAGGCTATGATCCAGTTATCATATAACTATTTCATTTTAGGAACCTAATAATTTTAGAGAATTTATTTATAGAAGTGAGTTGGTCAGATTAACCAGCTTGTCATGATCCTCCCACTAACTTCACCAAGTCAGCTTAAGGGAGACCATTAATAGGTTGGTCTAGGAGCACCTAAATCAGTCAAACTAATTTACCTAGCTAACATGGGTTAGCTCAAATAGTCAAGCAATCCGATCAAAACATAATCTCACTAAGAGGCTAGGTAAGTTCGATCAATGAATGGGTCTGCCAGGCTTGCCTTAGATACTATCAGAAATGGCTAGGTAAGCGGGCTGCCAATTAAAAACCACTAGTCTAGTTTACCTTAGACATCAATTGGTTTAATTAGTTTCAATTAGATCAACCTAATAGTTCATGCTAGACTGCGTAGCCAAGAATCAAGTCCATCTTGGGTCTTGTTAAAGATATGGACTTGATCAACTACAACTATTGTAATTGATCTAAAGAATCCTTGACCTAATCTAAGACAACAATTGATTAGATTTAGTCAATTCTCTAATTAAGTCCATTCTTTAATCTAACCCTAGGTCTAATCCAATTAATGGACCTAATCCCCACTAACCCATTTAACCTAATGTGTTATAATTTGTATCTTAGGATCTTCAATTCATAATCCTAGATCCTAATCAATCAACTTCTTAATTCTCAATTAAGTTTTGGGCTGAGGGTTGGGGTTTAGCTTTTCAAAAATGATTTTCATATTTGTAAAATATTTTTACAACATGATTCTATCAACCAAGTTGCATGTTTGATTCATAATCAATATGCAAGTAAAATAAACATAAAACTACTTTAGATCTAATCTAAATAGGTTCATGTAGTTGAAACAGTTTCAATAATAATCAATCATAAATCTTCCTAGATCAAATCTAAAATATTTATGATGATTGAAATCAGATTAAAATATTTTTAATCAGATCATAAAATCTCTTAGATCTAATCTCTTAGATCAATATTTTAGATCAGCACGTACTAGGACAACCTATTTATTGTAAGGGGTAAACCTTACAGCAGGACAACCTTATGGTAGTCCATGCAATCTAAAATATTTTATTTTATTTTATTTTAATTTTAGATTTAATAATTATATTATAAATTAGATCTAATCTAAGAAATATTCTAGACATGCACAAAAATAATGTAATAAGAACCTAGGCTCTGATATCAATTTAAGGAACCAGATCTTGGGTTTTCCAGGTAGATCTTTAAACTTTTTTAAGATCTTGCAACGAAAGATTTAAATAAATCTAAAATTTATTTAAATAATTATATAAATATCTAGATCTCAGATCTATTAAATGATCAAGGTATGATATTAAATAAAAAATTAAAATTAAATAAGAAAGAAAAAAGGTTGATCAAATCAACCTAGATCTATACTACATCAAATGCAGGTATGAAGTTTATAGATCAGATCTATTATCTGAGCTAGTTTAGATATTCTAACTTACTGATCCAGGCTTGAGGATAAAGTCATGAGCTACAAATGCATCCTGCCTCTAGGAGTCATTCACACGAGCCTACGATCTCTGATCTGAAGTCCGATGTAGGAAATCAGCACAGCATGCTAGTACTTTGCTGATCCTTCTTCGATGGTTGATTCAATGCTTCATTCTTCAAAATTTGGACTCTTCAAAATATGAGAAGAAAGATAAAAGTTTGCTAATCTGTGACTCTCTCAAAAAAAAACTCAAAAAAAAGTAGGAGAGATTGAAAATAAAATAGCCTTAGAAGAAGACCTTCTTCTTCTTATCTTTTCTCTCACCTAGACACCCAGTTTGGTGCCTATGGAACTCCCACGCCCAAGGATTCTCTTCCTTTGATTTTTGCACACCCTAAATCTATCACAAAGCTCTATATTTCATGAAAAAATTAGAACAAAATTCATCCAATAAATTAGAAAAAAGAAGAGTCCAAGTTAGGTCAAATTCCTAGACTAAGAATATCCAAATATGGGAAGTTGTTGGGGTGCCCAACTCTTGGGTGCCTCCTCCATAATTTTTGTTGTGGATCAGCAAGGGAGGGCACACAAAAAAGAAGATTATTTTCATAGAATAAGAGAAGAATTAATTAAAAGAGGGGGTGGCACTCAAGGGAAGATGTTTTGGTCAACAAGGATTCTATCTTATAGAATCCTAAGCAAAACCAATTCCTCCTTTAACTTGGTCTTCAACCTAACTTTCAAATATGGCTTGGAGGGAGAGAGGAAGCATGAAAATCAGAAAGAAAGGAATTTTATATAAAAAAAATCTAAAAAATAGGTATGGGGGGCATTGGGACCAAGGTGGTGCAAGGAGATAGAGAGTCCTAGTCACACTAGGACTCCTATGTTGACTTGGTCAAACAAGATCTTTTAACTAAATAAAATCAAGATTAAACCAACCTAATTAAATAAGGCCCTAACCCATTTAAGGACTTAATTAAATTATATTAAATTAAATTTAATTTTGATTTATTTTTTAATCAAATTAGAAAATTGGGTTAATCCGAGTCTTAGTTAGACTAGGACTAATTCTTCCTTGCACTTGGCTTATCCAATAAACTAATTGAACTTGATCTAATCAGGCCCAAACTAAATCTAATTAAATTATATTTAATTAGACTTAATCTCAGTCTATTGGCTTAATCAAATTAAGTCAATTAGTAATTCAATTGCTAATCGATCCTCCTACAATACTTGCATTAGGTTAAACACCAATCGTATTGATTGTTTAACCCTAAAACGATTCTTAATCATTGATCAACCATCCGATCAGATCATAAGCTCTAATGTGTATGACCTCATAGATACAAATCTAAGCTAGTAGCATAGGAATAAATTTTTTTATCAGTCAAAATGACCATCTGGCAATGATACCCGATGGTCGGATAGGTCGAAGGTGTAGAACACCATCTTAGAACCCATGTGGATTTAGTTTCCATATAATTCATCCCCTTGACCACAATGCTCGTAGGACACCTCAAAGTTCAACTATCAACTTTGATCAGGTTGTCCACATTGTATTTCAAAATACCAAATCTACTTGATGGATTATCCTGGCTAAGATTTTGCTATATTAAAATACAGTGATACATTCTTCTCCAACTCTTAGAGTGGTCAATTCCATCTTGATCACACTTCAACTTCGCAAGTACTTGGCTATGCCCAGAAGCCTTCCATTGCTGAATTAGAAATTCAATTAGTCTGGTACCAAAGCATAGTGAGTTGCTTGCAAGTCACTGAGGTTATCTTAGGTCTAAGGGATACTTATACCTATATCCCATCAGAGACATTCTCGACAGCAGAATGCTCTGGAGTTGGTTACGTTCAATGATGATGTACCCATACATCTCATCTATATGCCATACCAATGTCTCCACACACCTTGGTTAAGAGGACAACCAATCTATATGGTATATAGCGATCTATGCTCAATAGATACTATCATCCTAATTAATAGCCTATCATTTTATCATGAACAAATTTAAGGACTAATCGATAAATCCTCTTTTTATCAAAACTAAATAGTCCTAAGGACTTCATCATAATAATGGAGTTCATTAGAAGATGTAAACTTATAATGAAAAAGATGCCAAAATATTTTTATTAATTAATAAATTAATTATAATTACAAAATAGCTCAACCGTCAATAAGCTGACGATTGGCATTGGGACATAATTTCCAACAAGCATATGATATTCTACTCATATGTTCTCTTTCTAGAGGTATTGTCAGACAATCCCTCTTTGAAAGAAAAATTCTATGGCCTATCGGTAGATAGCCTTTCTTGGAATTCTCCATACTAAACCATTTCAGCACAGTATCAATGTACATAGATTGGGACAATCTAAGAAATCTTTTAGATCTATCTCTATAGATCTTCATTCCTAGGATGTAGGAAGCTTTTCTCAGATCTTTTATGGAGAACTATGATGACAGATAGATCTTTATTCCTTATAATTTAGGGACATCATTCTCAATTAAGAGAATGTCATCCACATATAATACAGGAATACTATTGCTGGACCATTAGCCCACTTGTATATGCAAGGCTCCTCTTTGTTCTTAATGAAGCCATACGTTTTGATTGTTCTATCAAATCGTATGTTCTAGCTCTAAGATGCCTGCTTCAGTCCATAAATGGACATTTGAAGCCTACACACCTTAGATTCATCTACTGATGTGAATCCTTTAGTCTATATCATATACACCTCTTCATCCAACTCTTCATTTTGGAAAGATGTTTTTACATCCATTTGCTAGATTTCATAGTCCAGATGGATAGCAATGGCAAACATAATTCAAATGAATTTGAGCATTGCCATAGGAGAGAACGTCTCATCATAGTCAATACCATAATATTGACGATACTCCTTAACAATCAGATGGGCTTTATAGATCTCCACCTTTCCATCTGCATCCTTTTTTCTTTAGAGGACCCACTAACACCCTATAAGTTTTACCCTTTCAAGTGGGTCAACCAATATTCATACATCGTTGACTTTCATTGATTTCATTTTGGATTTCATGGCCTCAAGCCATTTTTCAGAGTCGGATCTCTGCATTGCATCCATGTAGATGATCAGATCCTCATCGTTCTCAATGAGTTTGATAGGATCCTCGTTCTAGACCAAGAAACCATAATATCTATCTAGTTGACGTGGTACTCTACTAGATTATCTTAAGGGTTTATCTACAATGGGTTTTGGTTCTGATCTAATTAGATCTAGCTTAGGTTCAACAACTTGTGTCTGTTCTTTCACCTGCCGAACTTCATCAAGTTCGACCTTAGAGGCATTAGTTCCTTCACCAAGGAATTTCTTTTCTAAAAAGACTGCCTTAAGGCTGAAAAATATTTTTTGCTCATCAGCAAGGTAGAAGTAATACCCTTTGATTTCTTTTGGATAACTTATAAAACTACACTTATCAGATCTAAGTCCAAACTTGTCTGTCATCAAATATTTGACATAAGCCAGACACCCCCAAACCCTAAGGTGTGAGAGTGCTGGCTTACACCCTGTCCGTATCTTATAGGATATTTTAATAATAGATTTACTCGAAACCCTATTTAGAATGTAATAAGCTAACTCGAGCATATATTTCTATAAGAATATTGGTAAACCAGCAAACCTCATCATGAATCGAACCATGTCCAATAGGGTCCGATTTCTCCTTTCAGACACACCATTATGTTGTAATGTTCCAGGAGGTGTCCATTGGGAGAGAATTCCATTCTCCCCTAGATATGTCAGAAACTCATTAGAAAGGTACTCACCTCCTCGATCAGACCGAAGAGTTTTAATACTCTTTCCAGTTTGCTTCTCTACCTCATTTCAAAATAGTTTGAATATTTCAAATAACTCTGACTTATACTTCATTAAATAGATGTACCCATACCTCGATAGATCATCTGTGAAGGTTATGAAGTAGAAGTATCCACCTCTAGTACTTGAGCTCATGGATCTACATACATCTAAATGTACTAGACTCAGAAGTTCAGTGGCTCGTTCATCTTTTTCAGTAAAAGGTGACTTGGTCTTCTTACCAAAAAAATAGGACTCATAGGTTGAAAGTTATTCACAATCACTAACCTCAAGAATTCCTTCTTGAGCTAACCTATTTATTCTATTCTTATTAATATGACCCAGCTTATAGTGCCAAAGGTAGACTTTGGACACATCACTAATTCTAGGGCATTTATCGAAGGATTGAACCACATTAACAGACATAGTTAATAAATAAATACTATTATTCAATCATCCAATAAAGATTGTAGCACCATTCAAAATGATATTATAAAAATTTTCTTTTATTGATATTTCATAATCATTCATGGCCAAAAGGCCTACAAAAATGATATTTAATAAGAAAGTTGGACAAAAATGACATTCATTAAGAATAACTTTATTTGAATTGATTACAAGATTCATGATTCCTAAAGCTAGAATTGAAACTTATCTTCCATCTCTAACATTCAGGAACCTCTGGTCTTGATCAAATCTCCTACTGACCTGTAAGCCCTGCATAGAATTACAAATATGATAAGGGCTTCTAGTATCTAATACCCAGGCAGTACAATCAAATAAGAAAAAATTATAAGGTGTTATCATATAATTATCTTGTCTGGCAATCACTTGCTTTTTTCTAGGCTTGTTCGGATCCAGGAAGGCAATGTACAGAGGACAGTTCCTCTTCTAATGCCTCTGCTTCTTATAGAAGAAGCATTCCGCCTGACTCTAATCGGGCTTGTACTTTTTGGTCGGATCCTATGCAGTTGTCCTGGCATTAGGCTACACCTTCTTGTTCTTCTTCTTCTTGTTCTTCTTTCCTTTCTTAAAGGGTCGACGATCAGAGGAAGACCCTCCTACTATATTCACCATCTCCTTATGGAGTTGGTGATCCTTCTTAAAGTTCTGTAGCAACCCTAACAAGCCATGGTAGTTGACTGTAGGCTTTGTCATTCTAAAATGAGTCAAAAAAAGAAGGAAAGACTTGGGCAAGGAATTAAGGATTGCATCCTTATTGAGCTCCTCGTGTAGGAAAAAGCCCAGCTTGCTAAGGTACTCAATCATCTCGATCATGTGCAATACATGATCGATGACTGAGGCTCCATCCCTCATTCGAGTGTTAAAAATGGCATAATTTATTTTATACCTTTTAACATCGTTAGGCATGCCAAAAAAGTCATTCAACATTTGAAGCATCTCCTGTGGTTGGATATTTTCGAACCTACGGTAGAACTCGTCGTTCATTGCCACCAGCAATATGCACCAAATGGTGCTGCGATCATTGAGCCACTTCTGGTAAGTGTCTCATACCGCTCCTCTAGCATTTAGAGATGGCTCCTTAGGTGCTGGATCTGTTACTATATAAAGGATCTGCTCATACTCTAGGATGATTTTCAAGTTATAATACTAGCTATCGAAGTTGGGTCCCATTAATTTATCATTGTCTAACAATAACTGAAGCGATAGGTTAGTGGCCATTTCTACATAAAAAGACAAACCAAATATAATTAGTATATGAATCAATTATCCTAAAAACTTGGATTTTAGTCTAAAGGTTCTCCCACTATTTTATACGAATTGGTAGCCTCTACCTCCAATTCAATAAATTACTTTAATTTGCTTAGTGGGTACTAGAATCCACATAGACTACACATGAGCCTAACTTTGGTTGGTCAATCCATGTGCATCTATGGGTAGATTCAAAATCAATTATTTCTCTAAACAACTTCTAGTAATATTGATTTTGCCCGGAGACCAAATCAGTAGGCTTTGGCCTCCACTGAAAAAGTTTGGTTACATCCAACCATTAACATGACCATATTTGATCTTATCTAACCAATAAATAATCAAGCCCAACTTTGGTCGGCCAACCTAACCACCTTCAGAAAGACTTAACCAAATTATCATTTGATGAATGATAATTTCATTAGTCAATAATCACCAGGCATTTGGGCCTCCAATGATCATTATACTAATGAACCCATTATCACTCAACTTAATGGGAGGCTATGATTTAGTTATCTATATAACTATTTTATTTTTAAGGATATAATAATTTTAGAGAATTTAATTAACATATTTTAAGAAGAGGGAGAAATTCAGCAAGCCAATTTTGATCCTCTCATTGACTTCACAAAGTTAAATAATAAAAGGATCTAATCTAGGCTGGCATTAGGAGTACCAAAATCAGTTAGACTGATTTACCTAATTGACATGGGTAAGTCCAAATCACCAAGTGATCTAATCAAAATCTAATTTATCAAGATGGCCAGGTAAGTAAGATCAATGGAAAGGATATGCTATTAACTCGTCAAAGATCGAATCAATGCAAGTATCTCTCAATTAAAAACCACTAGTCAAAGTGCCAAACTTACCTTTGACACCATCTGGTTTATTAGTTTCAATTTGACCAACCTAGTAATTTGTTCAACCGCATAGCCATGAATTAAGTCCATTTGATCCTTGTTAAAGGTATAGACTTGACCAACTACAAATATTGTAATTGAGTCTATAGAGTTCTTGACCTAATCTAAATTAACATTGCATTAGATTTGATCAAATACTCTAAATTAGTCCATTCTTAAACTAACCTTAGGTCAAGCCCAATTTATGGATCTAATTCATCTAACCCAATAATCCATAAGTTTATGATTAATGACTTAGGATCTTAATTCATAATTCTAGACACTAAATCATTTAACATAATTTTAATTAAATTTATGGGCTGAGGGTTAGGGTTCGACATTTCAAAAATATTTTTTAAAGTATCATATCAAAATTATAAAATCAAATCATAAAATTATTAGATCAAATCTAAAATTTTATAATTTAATGATCCAAATCAGCACGTACCAGGACAACCTACACTATAGGTGGTAAATCCTACAGCAGGACAACCTACGGTCTATGCAATCATAATTTTAATTTTTAGATCTAATTAATTAGATTATTAGATTAATATTTAGATCAAATCTCAATTATCAATCTAAACATGCAAGCATATCATGTTTAGCGAACCTTGCTTTGATACCATTTGAAGGATGCAGTGCTACTTTCAAAAAAAAATTCAAAAATAGCAAAGATGCAGCAGAAGAAGTAATTAATCTAATTAATTATCTACTGATCATATTAAAATATTAAACCCTACACTAAGGATCTAAACATAATATGCATGCATTCATATAGATCTAAAAAATAAAACTATGCAGCAAACTATTTACTACATTAATGTGTTCAGAACACAATACATTTTTTATGGGTAGTCAATCACCATGATCTAATCATCGTTGAGGAGGTTCACTGGTCATGATGCAGCCACACAGATGTCTGGCCTCCATGGATCGTCCATACGAGACTCCTGATCCTGATCGGCTCCCCATGAGTGCCAGCTCGACACCGAAGTCTTTCAGGGGCTATTTTGATCGAACGACTTTGATCTTCATCTACATGCTTCATGGATACTCTAGGTTGCTAATAGACATAGTAGAGAGGTAGAGGAGGTTCTCTCTAAAGTTTTATGGGCTTTGGACATTTGTAGCTCATGCAATATCTTCCTGAACCTTAAGGTCAAATACCTAGGGCTGCACTCAATGAAAACCTTATGCTACCACCTCTCTAATTTTTTTTTCTTTAGAAAATTTAAAATATTTTTCTCATGCACACCAAGGCACATGGAAGTCCTCTGCTTCCTTTTAGATTAATTGCACATGTCCCAAAAATCTTCCCTTTATATTTTGTGCCAAATAGTGTCATATATGCGTGGGAAGATGAGAACAAGTTGGTTGCTAGTTTTGAATTCAAATCTCATTTTAATCCAAAACTTCAACCAACTAAATTTAAACTTAATTGGGATGTGGAAAGGAGTTGTGTGCCCACTCTTCAACAAAGAAAAGTACATGAGAAATCCCTTTCACGTGGAGATAATAGGTGCACAAAAGTTTAGGTGGCGCAGGGATAAGATATGGTTGTTGCTGATCCAAATTCAAACTCTTTTTGAATTTGGATGGCAACTAACCATAACTTATCCCTTGAGGATGTGGAAAGACCAGTCAAAACCTCTTATGTGCATGGAAAAAAAGGTATGAGAGAATTTAAATGGGGCATGGGGTTAAATATGGTGCATGGGACGACTAGTCAAAGTAGTCTTTGAATTCTAAACTTCGACCAACTAAACCATCCTAATCAAAATTGGTTAGGTCCAATTAGACTATATTAAACCTAATATAATTAGACTTAATTAAATATTAATAAAATCAGGAATTGATCAAGCCCAACCCTAGATCAAATTAGGGATCAAAACTCCTCAGTGATTAGGTTATCTCATAACCTAATCGGGTCAAACCCAACTGAATCCAATTCAATTGGACTTGAACAAAAAATAATTACTTAATTAAATTAAATTAATTAGTGATCAAATTATTAATTAAATTTCTCATAAATATAGAGTCTAAATTTGGTGGGTATCTGGGCAACAGAGTCCATCGATATGAAACCCTGATCGAAGAGTCCCAAACCAATGGGACTCTTGACCCCAATGCTCGAAATGAGTAAAACTTGTGGTCACAGAGTCCAGACTCTCAATTACAGTCTCAGATTGATAGGACTCAGAGTTTTAGCCTAGTAGGACTCTTGGTTGGAGAGTTCTAGTCTAATGGGACTCTTGACCATAGAGTCCTAGCGTGATGGGACTCTTCAACAGCCATCAAATTAGGTAGGAGTCTCTAGTGTGTGTGACTCCATAGGTTCAAACCTAAGCCGATAGCATAAAAACTACTTCCTATACTAATTGATGTGACCATCTAGCAATGGTACCTAACATCCAAATAGATCGAATAGTCATAATTACAACATTCAGAACCTACGCAAATATGGTTACCGTATAATTCATCCCTATGACCTCTATGCATAGGATGATTTTAGGGTTTGACTGTCAACCCTAGAAGATACATCCAAATCGTATCTCAAAGAAATTGGTCTTGTGACCCTTCATATGGACTACCCTGACTAGGGCTTTGCTAAATTGAAATACCATTTAACACAACTTCTGAATCCAGGATTGGTCAATCCCATCTTGATACATGCACTGACTCCTTAAATACTTAACTATGATCAGAAACCTTCTGTCATTGAATTAAAAATTTAGGTAGTCTGACACCAAAGCATAGTGAGTTGCTTGAAAGTCACCATGGTGATCTCAGATCGGAGGGACACTTATACCCATATTCCATCGAAGCTAATCTTGATAGGAGAAAAGCTTTGGAGTTGGTCATGTTCAGTGCAGATGTACCCATACATCTCACTTGCATGCCATACTAGTGTCACAACACTCCTTAGTTGCAAGGATAACCAACCTATATGGCATAAATGACCTATACTCGATAAACGTTGTCATCCTCAGTAACAACATATCATTTGATCGTAAATAATTTAAGGACTAAATGACAAATCCTCCTTTATCGAATTTAGATAGTCCTATGACCTTCATCACAACACATGAGTTCATCAGAAGATAATAGAATTTATGATGAAAAATACCAAAATAATTTTTATTAATTTATAATTCATATATAATTATAAAAATATAGTCCAACCATCAATAAGCTAATGATTAGCTTTGGGATACATTCCCAACATTGTGGAAACCCTTGCACCTTCTACCAACCTTGAGGAAGTAAGTTGGAGATGATAGCAAGCAAGGATGAAGATTAGATGATTGAAAGTTAGGGCAATGGTAGAGAGAGAGAGAAGAAGCTAGGGTTTCAAGAAGAAAAAGGATTTCTATTTTACTTATCAAAAACATTACATATACAAAGTATATATATAATCCTTGAGCCAACAAGACTCAGTCTTAAAAAGCTTTCCTAGGCTAACTCATATATGAAAGCACTCACTCAAGCCCATGTACACCCATGTCTTGCATGCTCTCATCCTTTGGACTAAAGACCTAGTCCAATACATAAATTAGCCATCTTAAGACCTCTTGAATCAGGTCTTAAGATCCCTTGAATTAAACCCAATCCAAGGCTAAATAGAAAACCCATGCTCATCTATCCGCCTGCTCGAGCTGGCTCGATAAAGACTGCCTATCAAGCCACAGAATCCCGAAACACATTCTTTGTTTGATTGAGAGAGATAGCTCAATTTCAATCCGAGTTGGCTTGATCTCATCCTGAGCCGGCTCGACTTGTATCCGAGCTAGCCCGACAGTGTGCCTGCCCTCATATCCTGGCTGATACATCTTCGACTGATCCTAGCCTTTAGGAGCCACCACCTTGACTCCTTCATGGTCTCCCAAGTCTTGGGAGCACTACCCTTACTCTTTTAGGTTTTTCATGGGAAAAGATGTGGGCCCACCTCATATTGGTGTGTGCACATTTGGAGTTTGCATGGAGAAAGTTTGTTGAGAACAAACTCCTTAGAGATAAAGACTTGCACCACCCTTTATTCTTATTTCTCTTTAGCATAAATTATTGATTGATTTTGGGAAACAAAACTTGATAGGATCAGGTGTTTAGGCATGGATTATCAGGCCAAAGTCTCGATTAATCAAGCAAGCCAAGTTGCTTGATCAATCAGGACTTAAGGAGGCATAGGGGACTCTATAAGAACCCCTGTGCCCTAGGTGTTCTTTATGCCATTCATTCCCATGCCCAAGTGCTGCCAAAATTCCTTCTCCATGCCTCCCTTCTCAGGTCCTCTCCCTCTTCTCCATGCCCAAGAGTTGGGCATAAACAACAAAGAAGATCTAAGGCTATTGGCGCAACGATCAGGCAAAGAGATGATCAGTTCGTAAGATGAACGTGTGACCTTCAGAGATAGTTTTGAAAGCTCTACAAGAAGACTTTAGATCTAATTTTTGGAGATCAAATCCTGTGCACAACTAGATCCAAAATTTTGGATGTGATAGATCATCGTCAGGATAAACAGTTTATCCTAATATGGTAATAATGATTATTTTGATTTTATTTTTAATTTTTATTTTTAATATCAAATATTATGGATCAGATTTGAAAACTCTTTGAGCTAACTAGAATTTATAAAAAAAATTTAAAAAATTTTGCTATAGATCAGATCAGATCAGATAGATCTTGCGGTGGAAAACTTAGTTTTTCCTACAACTGATATCAAAGCTAGATTTGTAATTCTTTAGATCTACTTTATAATTTTAAATTTATTTGTAATTTAATATTAATAATTTTAGATATCACATCAGATGTGATCAGATCTAAAATTAGTAGATTAAAATTTTAATTAATATATGAGATATATTTGATGCATGTCTTGACTAGGTTGATAGAATTATTCTATGAATTATCTAGAATAGAATTTTATGTGATATGATCATTTAAAATTTACTTTTTAGATATTATATTAGATATATCAGATCTAAAATATGCATATGATAGGTTTAAATTTTGATACATCAGATGTATACAAAGCATGCATAGTTAGATCTTTGATTTTATATGCAATATATGCTATAGATCTAATAGTTTTTATAGTGTAAATTAATTTTTAATTAAGGCATTTTCCTTGGCCGTCTGGTTATAAGAGTAAGAAGGATTTAAAGGTCCTCTCTTTTCATTCGATGGGGTGCTCTTAAGGCATGTAGGGGTGTTGCGTGTTTGTCCTTAATCAGAATTTAAAAATTTACTTTTCTGCAAAATCTTAGATCCTGAAATCCTAGGATTTTTATGCATGTTTTGTTTATAAATCCTAACTTAATTAAGAATTAAGTTTATGAAATCAATTAGATCTAAAAGTTATAAATTTTCAAATCTAAGACACCTTCATAAATTTGGGTTTGGATTTGGGTAGCTTAATTAGGTCTAGCGATTGATCAAACTGAATCAAGAGTTGGTTAAGTGGGATCAAGAGTGCTTAGAATTGACCAACCCAAATAGGATAAAGTCTGGGTTAAGGTCAACTCGCAGTAACATGTGGTCGACTAAGTCAAGACCTAATTTGGCTCAACGATTCGAGCCTGGATTGTAGGCTAACCCGATTGGTTCTAGTTCGATAATTTGGTATCTAAGATAAGTTTGGCAGATATGACTGATAGATTTTTAATTAAGAGCTACTCAATCTGAATGCATTCTTGTTGAGTTCATTGCATATCCCTTCTATCGATCTCACTTACTTGGACATTTGGGTTGATCTAATTCTGATTAGAGGTGGCTAATAATTCAAGCTAACCCATGCCACTAGGTTAGTTATTATTGTTATGACTAAGTCAAGTCATGTTTAAAAGACCTAAATCAAATCTTTCAAAGAGAATATTAAGTCATAGGTCTTCCACTATTGTAGATGTGCAGGCTCTTTTCGGGATTGATTGTTCTCAACATGGCTGGTTATGGTGGTTCAGTTGTACTAGAAAGATGCAACCATATATATTAAGCATTCGATGCTACACATTGGAGGATGGGTTGGGCTTAATATTTCTGATACGGTAAGAACTCAACTAGGAATCTAATTCAAGCAAATAGTTAGTCTGTCTTAACTAAGGATTGAAGCAATATTTTGGGCATGGTGAGCTTCATGAATTAGAGATCAGGTTTGCGTGCACCATGATTAGAGAATCATTAGATAGGAGTTATCCACTCATCAGTCGACCCATCACCAATAACTACTAGGTGAGGTGGTGAGCCAATCGATGGAACTGCACCACCCACTAGAAGTCTATGATCATGGTAATTTTCACATCTCTATCAAGAGAGTGTACGAATCTAAAAAAATAGTGGAAGCCTAATTTGTTTAAAAATAAAACCCTTAATCAAATTGGTTGACTCTAATTACAAAGTCTAACTAGAAACTTTAACTCTTTATAGAAAAATATCTGCATCAAACCCACTAACCTGAATCCTAGACACCCATAGACTGACTGAACTGAATTACAAAGATTGGCTAAAGAACTTCAAAATTATTTTGAATTCTAAGAAGTTGACCTATGTATTGGACTAGGATCCCCAACCTTACCAGCCCATCCAACCATTGAATAGAGAGCGTCTCTAGAGAAGTGGATGGATGATGATAACAAAGCTAGGTACTATATGTTGGGCTTAATGTCAGATGAATTATAGTGCCAATATGAAGACATCAAGACTTCTTATCAAAAATTGGCTCACTTATAAGAGTAGTTTGGTGAGCAGAGTCGCACAATCCGATATTAAGTCTTTTGAAGATTTTTTAAGGCTCAGATGCATGATGGGCAATCAGTCCAAGATCATTGTTTGACAATGATTAAGGATCTAGAGAAGCTTGAGAAGCTCAATGTCATGTTAAATAAGGATCTGCAGATTGATGTGATCCTATAGTTTTTGACTGATGCGTATGGATAGTTTATCATCAACTTTGTATGCATAAACTGCAATGTACCTTGGCTAAACTTATGAACATGCTGGTTACTATTGAGCTTTCTATGAATGGTTCAAAGGGCTCAATTCTTTCTATGGAGTAGACTTTCTTCAGAAGAAAGTCTTTGGAAAGAAGAAGAAATCTATGAAGAAGCAGAAGGTAGAAGATGGAAAGAAGAAAAAGGAAGAACCGAAGAAGAAGGCCGCTGATAAAGAAAAGTATTTTTATTGCAATACTAACAGCCACTAAAAGTGAAACTTTTCTTTATACCTGGCTAGCTTGAAGAACAAGAAGGAATCTGATCCTTCTAGAGGTATGCTCGTAATTGAATCTAACCTAACAATTTTTTTTGCATCTAGTTGGGTGCTTGACTCTGGTTCTAGTGCTCACTTGTGCACTTTCATGTAGGATCTTGAGGAGAACAGGAGATTGAGGGATGGTGAGATGATCCTACATGTCAAAAATGGATCAAGAATTATTGCTGTGGTCATGAAAACCTACTCTCTGTGATTACCATCAAGATTAGATTTAACTCTTAGGGATTGTTATTATGTGTTTGTAGCAAGCAGGAGTTTAATTTTTGGTTCTTATTTAGCACAAGAAGGTTATGTAATTAGCTTTCTTAAGGACCACTGTACTATTCTTTTTAAAAAAAATAAAATTATAAATGGTTTCTTAATTAATGGTCTCTATCAGTTGCATGTTGATGTCTTTGTGTTTAATGTTGAGCAAAACGTGAAAGCCATAGGATCTAAGCAACCTAGGAATAGTCTAAATGAAAGGTATCTATGGCACCTTAGGCTAGGTCATATAGCCAAAGATAGAATTAATAAATTAGAAAAATTCAGACAAATGGGTCTGTTGACTTTTGAGTTATATCCGATTTATGAATCATGCCTTCAAGGCAAAATGACCAAGCTCCCTTTTGTGGGACATGAGAAAAGGGCCACAAACCTACTTATCCTGGTATATATAGATGTGTGCGGCCCATTTAATGTGCCAGCTAGAGGCAATTATGTTTACTTCATTACCTTTACCAATGATATATCTTGGTATGGTATGTATATCTGATATGACACAAGTCTAAAGCCTTTGAAAAGTTCAAGAAATTCATATACGAAGTGGAAAAACAAACCAAAAGGCCCATTAAGGTTCTTTGATTAGATCGAGGAGGTGAATATCTTAGTTAAGAATTTTTAGACTATCTTAAAAAAATGATATAGTTTCATAATAGACTTCACCTAGAATGTCTCAACTCAATGGGACTTCAGAACAAAGAAATTGGATCCTATTAGATATGATCCAATCCATGATGAGCTTCATGGACCGTCCTGAGTTTCTTTGGGGACACAGTCTAATGACCACTGACAAACACTTAATTTAAGTTGCTTAAAGCATAGAGTTATATTTAATTTATTTTATTTATTAAGAATTTGATGCTTCTTTTTATGTTTTATAGGAAAGATGATTGCCAATATAAAGAGCCCGATTCATAGATCAAAAAGATCCAAATTTGGAGCAAATTGGGATCCAAATTTGGAGCAAATTGGACTCAAAATGAATTTAAATTAAAAGAAGGATGTATATGGTATTATAGAAAATAAAGAAACTATGCAAAGAATCAAAAATGATGTATGCATCATTTTTAAGAAACAAAAGTTTCTTTTAGTAAATTAGCAAAAGGAAGAGGCGCTGCTTTCTTTCCACGTGGTTGGTGGGTCCGTTGTTTGTTAACGGGTCCATAAGAAACTCTTTTGCGGGCACGGCTACGTGTAGCATGGAAAGTTCATGGCAAGTCTTCATAGATGGATGCGGTGGTGAGCAGATACATGGATGTGGCAACGTGATTCATAGCAGTGGATGGTGAAGAAAATCGATCTAGGATTCTAGGATTAGCTTTTAAATTTTTTTCAAAATTACAGTGGAAGAGATAAATCAATCATATTAATTTATTAATAAAATAATATAAAATCCTAGATCTAAGATTCTATTATATGATTATAGCATGCTATTAAATCAAAAATTAAAATATTAGAAAACTACATGTTGATCATGTCAATAGCAGACTATTCTAGATCTAATCTAGATATATAGTAGGGAGATCAAATCACCCTTATCTTTAAAATTTGATTTTCTTAACTTGCTGATCCAGGCTTGAGGTTGTTGTTCCAAGCTGCACATGCCTCCGGCCTCTACAAGTTGTCCACACGAGCCCTCGATCGTAGATTAGAAGTCTAATGCTGGAAATCAGCACAGTATGCTAGTACCGTGCTGATTCTTCTTCAATGATCGATCTAGATCTTTCTTCTTTAATTTTTGGACCCTCCAATTTTTCAAAAGATGAGGAATAAGATTTTGACATTGAGACACCTCTCAAAACTCACAAAAAAATGGAGGAAGAGATTTAGAGAAAATCCTAGAAGAAGACCCTCTTCTTCTTCTTTATTTCTCTCACCAAAGCACCTTGATTGGTGCTCTTACAATTCCCATGCCTAAGCTTTTCTCTCCTAGGTTTTCCCATGCCCTAATGGCACACTCAAGTCTCTAGAATATTAGAAAAAAATAGATCAAAAGACCTTTTACATATGGAGATATAGAGCAATCCTTGACTAAGTCAAATACCTAGTCAAGAGATATCAAAATAGAGCTAGACTTGGGGCACCCAACTCTTGGGCAGCCCCTCCTTTTTTTCTCTACATGGACCATCTAATTTTGTCACACAAAAGGTCCTCTAAAATCCATGAAAATTTAGAGAAAAAATAGAGAGTGGGCAGCATAAAAATAAAGAAAGAGTTTTAGTTGCTTAAAATTCTATCTCATAGAATTTAAATCAACTCAAACTCCTTCTTTTGACTTGGTCCGCAACTATATTCCATATAAGACAGAAGTGGAACAAGGGGACACATGTGAAGATCAGGGAGAGAAGTGATTTCATACAAAAAAACCAAGAGAAATGGCATGGGGGGAGGGCACAAGGTTAGGGAGTCCTAGTCATACTATGACTCATATTTTGACTTGATCAAACAATGTATGTAAATCAAATTAAATTTGAATTAATTAAACCCAATTAGAATAAGTCTTAGTCCAACTAATAATCTAATTAAATTAGATTAAATCAAATTTATTTTTAATTTAATTTTTTAATCAAATTAGAAATTGGATTGATACAAGCCCTAATTGAACTAGGACTCATTCCTCCTTGCAATTGGCTCATCCAATAAATCAATTGAACTTGATCCAATCAAATCCAAACCAAATCTAATAAAATTATATTTAATTAGACTTAATCTTTATCCTCTATCTTAATCAAATTAATTTAATTAATAATTTAATTGCTAATCGATCCTCTTGCAATACTTGCATTAGGTCAAACATCAATCGTATTGATTGCTTGTCCTAATAATGATTCTTAATCGTCGATCAACCATCCGATCAGATCGAGAACTCTCACGTGTGTAATCACATAGATTTGAACCTAAGCTAGTAGCATAAAAATAAATTTTTGTATCAATCGAAGTGACCATCTAGCAATGGTACTTAATGGTCAGATAGGTCGAATGTGTAGAACAACATCCTTAGAATCCCTATGGATATAATTTTGATATAATTCATCCCCATGATCAAAATGCTTGTAGGACATCTCAGTGTTTAACTATCAACCCCGATTAGGTCATCTATATTATATTTCAAAAAACCAAATTCATCTTATTGATTATCCTAGCCAAGGTTTTTGCTATATTGAAATATAGTGATGCATTCTTCTCCAACTCTTGGAGTGGTCAATCCCATCTTAATCACTCACCGACTTTGCGAGTACTTGACTATGCCCATAAATCATCAATTACTGAATTAAAAATTTAGTTAGTCTAGTACCAAAGCATAGTTAGTTGCTTGTAAGCCACTATGGTAATTTCAGTTTAAGAAAAACTTATACCTATATCTTATCAGAGTAATTCTCGACTATAGAATGCTCTAGAGTTGGTCATGTTCTATCATGATGTACCCATACATCTCACTTATATGTCATACCAGTATCTCCACACTCCTTGGATAAGAGAATAACCAACCTATATGGCATACAATGATCTATGCTTGATAAATATTATCGTCCTAATTAACAGTATATCATTTGATCGTAAACTATTTAAGGACTAATCGATAAATCCTCTCTTTATCAAAACCAAATAGTCCTAAGAACTTCATCACAATAATGAAGTTCATTAGAAGATGTAGACTTTATGATAGAAATGCCAAAATATTTATTTTATTTATTGATAAATTAATTATAATTATAAGGTAGCACAACCATCAATAAGATGATGATTGACTTTGGAACATATTTTCCAACAACTCCCTCTTGTACTAAAGCCACTCGACATAGTATCTAATACCCATCTTCGACTTATGGTTGTCAAACTTCTTGACTGCTAGGGCTTTAGTAAAGGGGTCGGCTAGGTTCTCCTTTCTGTTGATCTTCTAAAGGTCGACGTTACCACGATCCACGATCTCACGGATCAAATGGAAGCAGTGTAGAATGTGCTTTGTTCGCTAGTGTGCCTTCGGTTTCTTTGCTTGAGCTATGGCACCAGTGCTGTCGCAGTAGAGCAGGACTGGACCATCAATGGAAGGTGTTACTCTAAGCTCGGTGATGAACTTCTCAGACATAGCTTCTTTTGCTGCATCTGATGCAGCCATGTATTCTGCTTCACAAACAGAGTCAGCCACTATATGCTGCTTAGAACTTTTCTAGTAGATGGCTCCATCATTTAGGGTAAAGATATACTCCGACATACTTTTACTGTCATCATGGTTAGATTGAAAGCTGGAGTCTATAAACCTCATAAGTTTCAGATCTAGTTCATCATAAACCAACCATTGGTCCTTAATATTTCTCAAATACTTAAGGATGGTTTTAACCACCTTTCAGTGATTTTCTCCAGGGTCAGACTGGTATCTACTCACTACTCCTAGTGAGTATGATGTGTCTGGTCTCGTACATATCATGGCGTACATGATAGATCCCACTACCGAAGCATACGGGACTCTACTCATATGCTCTCTCTTCAGAAGTTATCGGACAATCCTTCTTGAAGAGAGAAATTTCATGGCCTATCGGTAGATAGCCTTTCTTGAAATTCTCCATGCTGTTCTTTTTCAGCATAGTATCTATGTACGTGGACTGGGATAACCCAAGCATCCTTTTAGATCATCCCTATAGATCTTCATCCCTAGGATGTAGGATGCTTCACCCAAGTCCTTCATGGAGAACTATGATGACAGTCAGACTTTTATTTCTTATAGTGCGTGGATGTCATTTCCGATTAAGAGAATATCATCCACATACAAAATAAGAAATACCACTACTAGATCATTTGTCCATTTATAAATATAGGATTCTTCTCTAATCTTAACGAAGCCATACATTCTGATCACTTTATCAAAATGCATGTTCCAACTCCGAGATGCTTGCTTCAATCCATAAATGGATCTATGAAACTTACACATCTTAGACTCATCTGTGGATGTGAACTCTTCAAGTTGTATCATATACACCTCTTCGATTAACTCTCCATTTAGAAAAATTGTCTTCACATCCATCTACCAGATCTCATAGTCCAGATGGGCAGCAATTGCAAGCATGATCTGAATGGACTTGAGCATTACCATAGGAGAGAACATCTCGTCATAGTCAATACCATAACATTGACGATACCCCTTAGCAACCAGATGGGCTTTATAGATCTCCACCTTTCTGTCTGCGCTTTTCTTAACATTGACTGTATATTTGCAGAAGTTAGAGGCATGCATCATAAAAAGGATTGGAGAACTAAAAGAGGAAGTAAAAGACTTGCTTAAAAATGATAATGATCACTTACAAAAGATGGAATTAATTGATGCACTTTAATGCCTTGGTGTGGCATGTTACTTTGAAAAGGAGATAGATGAGATACTACGGCAAATTTATAATGTCCATATCGATGGTGAAGATTTGCATGTTGTTGCCCTTCACTTTCGACTTCTAAGACAACATGGCTATAATATATCCACAAGTAAGCAATTTTCAAATATTTTTGTTGTTCTTCTTTGATGCTTGCTTACATAAGATGCATAAACATTATGTAGATGTTTTTAAGAAGTTCAAAGAGGTTGGAAGTTTCAAGGATACCTTAAAAAATGATGCGAAGGATTTGTTAAGATTATATGAAGCTGCTTATCTTAGCACCCTAGAAGAGGATATATTAGATGAAGCACTTAATTTTGCAAAGGTACATCTCAGGTCCATAGAAAGCCAAACAAGACCACCTCTTGCAAGACAAATACTAGATTCCCTTGAGATACCTTTATGTAGGAGAATGAGGAGGTTAGAGGCAAAGAATCAAATCTCCATTTACCAAGAAGATGATGGACAAATTAATGTTGTATTGGAGCATGCAAAGTTGGATTTTCATATGTTGCAGTCAATTCATAGAGAAGAAATTAGGAGTATCTCCATGTAAGTTTCCATCTATCAAGTTACATACATCAGGTTGTTTTCTTGATTAATTTGTCATCATCATGTGTTTTAGATCATTAATTATTATTTCAGATAATCAGGTTGTGTGTGTTTGTGTGTATGCGCGCACGCACAATATTGTCATCCAATTGATTCCTAGAAGTCTGGCTACATCCAAACATATATTTGCTCAAAAATATATGTAAACAGATATGAAGGAAACCTAGAGACTAAATTGTTATCAGTTCTTGATAGACTTTCAAATACATTGCATATATATGAAAGCTTGCATTTGTATATATACAAACACATGGTTGTGTATTCAACTGATTTAGAAACCATACCATTTTCCATATCCATGTCCAAGCTCAAGTTAGATTAGCATCAAGCATACTAGTTGACACCTGTAAGTAAAATGAACTGAAATATATGCATTACTATTTACTAATATCTTTACATTTGGGAAACAACAAATTGGCAGTGGAAAAAGACTGCCCAAAACCAAATGAAGAAAACATGAAATGTTCTTATTTTAAGAGAGTTAAATAAAAATAGTAAACCAAAAGTTTCTAATTATTTGTCAAAATTAAATGCTTTATTTTTTTCCTTTTCCTAAGAGGAGTTAGGAGAACTGAACCTGATTTCATCTTTATGGAAACTGCTTTGAAGACCACACTAATATAGTTTATAGCTGTTTCACTTTGCTATTTTGATTTTCCTCCACCCATCTGCCATTGACAAGTGAAAAACTTTGAACTAGGTAAACTGGTAATGATGGTGATATACATGAAAGCCAGCATGGTGAAGGAGATCATGGGGTGCCAATTGTGTGGGGACCTAAGAATCAAGCTTATAATGGCTTTTCGTGATTCTTATATCCTCAATTCTAAAATAGAAATTAAATGCATGAATTTTTGCCTAGCAAATTACCCTTACAAAATATACTAACTTGCATGGCAATTAAACATATTGTCCAATATTAACCTTACATTTTCTTTGATGGGAGTATTCTTATTAAGAATCAGAATGGGGGGAGGCCCGATTTAAATTGATATCAGGGTGGGATCAAATGCAGATCACTAGTATCTAATCCCCTATTACTTTACCAATACAGCTAGCTGGCATTCTTTTTAGATAGAATACTTCATAAATTGTTTTTTAACTAAATTATTGGTGAAATAAATTCTATATATATCATTTAATTTTCATTCCAAGAAATTCTCTAAATTGTCGAAAAGTTCTCTAATTAATTCTGATTCTTTTATGTAATTATCCAAATTATACTTTTCTAAGATATATATCGGGGATGCACCCCTGAACCAACTGGAACACCGTATCAACAAGCTAAGCTAAGCTGGTTGATTTTTTGATGTGTTATCATATATTTGCACTGAGGGAAGACTATATAACATTTTGAACTATTACTCTAGCCCCAAATTGTTTAAGATTTATTCAAGAAACTTTATGGACTACAGATTAATTGGCCAATTTATTTCTTTTAGTAACTAATTTCTAACCATTTAAACTCCTTGTTGATGTTAGAAAAATCCTCCACATTTTTTACCATGCAAAATCTTTATATTTTGTTAAAGAATTTCCACATATTGGTGGCTTAAGCCATATGTTAATAAAGTTTCAGATGTTTTTAATAAGAATATTGCAATTCAAAAAAATGTAACTCTTTTATTTATTTATTGATTTATTGATTTATCTTTTTTTGATAAAGTCTCTTAACTATATTACTTATATGTAATATAGCATAAACTTAAGTATTTCCTCCTTGCATCACTCATACATCATGCATTTTTGTGGCACCCTAATTTTATTGAGGTTGCAGTTCTATTTAATGTAAATTTGGCACACTTTGTATATCTTACATAGGTGGTGGAAAGCACTTGGCATTGCAAAAAAGCTAACCTTCTGTAGAGATAGAGTGGTCGAGGGTTATTTTCGGCCTCTTGGGGTATATTTTGGGCCTCATCATTCTAGAGCCCGAATTCATCTGACAAAAGTGATTGCTTTACTTGCAATCAATGATGATATCTATGATACTTATAGCACATTAGAGGAGCTCCGAGCACTTACTGAAGTAATCCAAATGTTTGTATATCCTATTAGCACTTGGAATTTTTTTTTCCCCAAAGAAGAAGCACTTGAATAGATAATAAGTGTACATAAGATAAAAACTAATTATGAAAAATTAAACAGTAAAAGGTTTTCTATACAAGATATTTAAAAAAATTATGCAAGTAAAATCCTAGATAAAGCAAACTCTAGGAGTTGGACTCAATCCCTTGGGTTCTATAAAATATTTTTTAAACTTTAAATATGTAGTGAGCATATGATTTTCAAATACTATCTAAAGCTCTCTTGACTCCACCTCCTCAAATACCAATAAGTGAGTACTCTGCTTCTTAAATACCATTTGAAATTCTTTAAGCTGTATTTTTCATGTATGTTATATATCAACAAAGCATATACAAAAATCTAGTAGACAATTATAGAAATAAACTCATGGAATTGATGACTACAAGCTTGTTTGGTATTACTACTATAGCCTCTGCAACAATACCACCACCATCATTTTTATAACCACCACATTATTGGTCCTCACCATAATTGCCATCATTGCTGTAGCCTCCACCACTACAGTCCCTACTAGATCAACCACATCCATTTTCATCTGTTTAATTTTAAAAATAATCAGCTATATAATCTCTTTATATTTTTAAGGTTAAAAATAAAGATAGATATAATTTATTTATTTTTTTGAAAATAAGAAAATAAAAGTGATGCCAAATGGAAATCTATCTTTTATGTTGTTTTCTATTTTGCTATAAATTGTTAGGCCAATTAATAATTAGAGATAGCCACATTTAAAGTTCCCATGTAGTGTCACCAAGCATTTGTATTGGTTGCCGCAAAACCTTGGGGAGAATCCATCATATAAATCCAAGTCTACCCTTCTAAATTAATCCCGTATAAATCCAAGTCTACCCTTCTAAATTAATACCGTGAACACTCCAGCTTGACTATGGTAGATGTACCTACATGCAGGTGGGACATAGAGGCTGTGGATTAGCTAGAGGATGTCTTTAAATTCCACTTCCTTAATCTATATAACACATTTAAAAGTTTAAGAATGAGCTTGCAGATGAGAGAAACTCTTATAGAGTGGACTATCTTAAAGAATCAGTACGATCACTACTTTTATCAGATTATCAAGCTCTTATAGTACATTATTTTAGTCTAAAAATAACTCATGCTTCTTGGATCTTAGTTGACAAAGAAATTTAATTCTTGCATTAGCTATTTTATGTTTCGTATCATATTTCTGGGAAGAGGACTGTTGTTTAAGTTACAGTGATGGAAACTGGAAAGATTTGCATAGTTTTGAGGTTTGAATCTGATGCAGATCAAACAATCATCAAGGGCTTGTATGGAAGAAGTCAAATGGAGGAATGAAGGTCACGTGCCACCTCTTAAAGAATATCTAACTGTTTCAATGATCTCCTGTTGCTTTGCTGTGCTATCTTGTGCTTCTTTTGTTGGCATGGGAGAACAAGTAACAAAGGAGGCATTCAATTGGGTCACGAGCCTCCCAATAATCATAAAGGCTACTTCCTCAATCTTCCGGCTCCTTAATGATGTTGCATCCAATGAGGTAATGGTAAACACCTAAGCCATTCTCAGGCTACTAATAAGATGAGCAGTTTAACCTTGATTATCTTCGTACATAGTGATGAGTTCTAAGCTTCAAGTTTAGCTTGTGATCCATCTGAGCACGCTGGTTCTTGAGCAGAATGCTTGGCACGAATTTTTGCAAGCTAATTGAAGGCAGTTGGAACATGCCTTGTTTATATGCCAAGCCCTAATATGTAGTGTTAGTTTGCTCATTTTCTAAATGATCTAACTCGACCCATAGATTTCTTCTTTTTTTTTTAAATGAAACTCGAGGTTGTTTTGTATAATTATTTTAGTTATACATTATTTTCTAAATCATGTAGTTCGAACAAGAGAGGAATCATGTCTCATTGGCAGTCCAATGGTACATGAAAGAGCATGGTGCTACAGTGCAGGAAGCATGTGAGAAACTCTGGGAATGATTGAAGAAGAATGGAAAATTCTAAACAACGAGTGTCTTAATATGACTGCCATGCCAAAATCTTTGATCACAACAGTCATCAACATTGCACGAATGATAGAAACCATGTACAGGAAGTTTGATTCATACACAGTCTTCAATTATAATGAAAGATCGTATCACATCATTGCTAGTTGAGTCCATTTCCTTCTAAGAAGATAATGGTCAGTTCGTGCTATAGATCAGCCTACGTATCTGAACCTACACGACATTATACATTTGGATTTTCTTGTTGTTGGTCTTTCCTGTGTGAGGGAGAATAAATGTTCTATTTCTACATCACTTCTTTGTATCTTATAGTGTGCGTAATCATCTACAATACTTATCATTGTCATATGAGCAAGTAAATTCTCAATAAAAATGTGTAATTTATAATTTAATCATCATAACTATGCCAACAAGTTTATAAAAGATATTGTTTTGTAACTCGTGCAACAAGCAGCAATAAGAAACAAGGGAAGGCACTATTTGAAACCTTCTATGTATTGTGTCCGTCTACAATTGCAACAGAGGGTAAGTGGTTTATCATGACATTCTTGAAGACCAATTTGTTCTTCTACAGAGTATAAGGTGTAGGTAACTGTTAGAAATGGAAGCACTAATTTTTATTAGAGGAGCAGAACTAATGAGAAAACACCCTGGTAGAGATCATGGTAGGAAAAAAGAAAGAAAAGATCTTTCAATAAGTGACCTGATGGATATGATAAATACTATGATGATAAATTTAGAGTTGCAGCAATTGGATGATGATTAGCTTGTTATCAAGGATGGAGAAGTTTGTTTCCAAACACTGCTTCATCTTTTGAGCAATGAGCTTCCTGACTCTTTCTCGGCTCTGTTAGATCTGATAATTTGTAGCAAGGAGTGCAGGTCTCTCTAGCAGTTCCCGCTGAGATGATAGCATCAGTTTGTTGATGAAGCTTGATGATCGGGCCATTCCTGCACTGAATTGAGTTCATCATCGATCCCTTGCGTCAACTGATTTGAACTTCTAAATTTCCCTCCTCTAGGCAATGGGCTCAAAATGGTTGATCCCATTAATGACCTATTTACTTTAGAGAGTCCTATCTTGGCAGCTTCTAAAGAAGACACCTATAATGCCTCAAACCCATCCATGATGGCCGCATACTCCGTAGGGCAAGGCCCTAAAAAAATATGCAAGGCCTTGAAATTTACTACAACCTCAAGATCCCATGAACAATATTAATCTCAATTCGTAACAAATATCTTATATTAATAAATATCAAATCTTATACAATATTCAAAACTTAGTCATCCAATTATTATTGATGATGCTTTATCTAATTAATCACAATTTTAATTCCTTCAATCATTCGATCAGATATCATTAATGCTCTATCTATTTATCCATTCATTGATGAACCCAAATGATAGCTAACCACGAACATCCTATAATTCTTAAAAAGAAAAAAAGAAATAGAGGGGGGGTGAGCTTTACAGCCCAGTAAGATCCCCACGCACTCACACCTATAATAATACAATTCAAAAATAATGAATGAGCATTTATCAAAGAGAATCATAAATCATAAAATCTTATGTCAGGTATACATTACAACTTCAATAATTATATAAATGTATAAATATCAAATCATGTAATATCATAAATCCATCATAAATATCACATATAAATCCACACATCTTATTATTTATATTTTATTAACATTTTTCAAATTGATCATCATCTTTAATTTTGAACTAATCATGGTCATGCTTCGATCCATGATTGGCAACCCATAAAAAACATGTTTCAACCTATGGTAGCAAACTAGAATAACTACACTTTCGCCCATCATGGCAAACCAAAATAACATGTTTTTGCCTACGGTGGCAAACCATGAATATCTGTGCTTTAGCCTATGGTGGCAAACTTAAGTACCACATACCTACTTGGGGTGGGGCTATTTTCGATACCATATATCTATCCATCGCAGGCTATTCTCAGTACCATATTGTTGGTTATGATGTAGGGTTTCATGCTTGAATTTTAAAATTTTTTAAAAATAAATTTTAGTAAAAATTATAGATTAAATAATTTAATATATAAAAGTATGTAATCTAATTACTAAACTCTACATCTAGAACCTATAACATGTCATAATACATACATAAATCTGAAAATAAAAATTTTGGTATTGATCAAATCAATACCTTAGATCTAGAATAGTTCTAGATCTAAATCCTAGATTATATCTAGGTGGGAGAACAGATCAAATCTCTTACCTTCGCATGGGTCAAATAAAGGAACCAGATCTAGGGTTTCATGGGTAGATCTTGAAACTTTTTCAAGATCAGGCAGCAAAAGATTTAAATAAATCAAATATTTATTTAAATAAATATATAAATATCTAGATCTCAGATCTAGTACATGATCAAGGCATGATATTAAATCAGAAATTAAAATCAAACAAGAAAGAAAAGGTTGATCAAATCAACCAAGATCTACACTACATCAAATGCAGGTATGAAGTTAATAGATTAAATCTATTACCTGAGTAAGTTAAACATTCTATCGGTATCCAATACCCAGTCAGTAATATCATAAATAGAAAAATTGCAGGAAGCTATTGAAGGAAAATCATAATTTTTTGGACCAGGTTCGTTCAAATCTGATCAAATCAAGAGATATATTTTAAAAATTTTTTTCTTTGATCTAGATCATATCTAGAATATTTTAGATCTAATCTTTATTATTTTAATAATTAAAATAAAATAAAAATAAATTAAATCAGATTTAATTTACCTTGATGTAGGATAATCCTATTACCCATTGATGATCCTGTAAGCAGCGAAAGAATCTGGATCTAGCAACGCAAGTACCTGGCCTCTATCGATATCCACTTGGGCTGAATCTAGAGATCATCTTCTTCTCTATCACATCTCCAAAAATCAAATCTAAATCTAATTTGGAGGATCTTCAAAACATCTTTCGAAGATCAGCAATTGTCCTTTGAAGCAGCGCAGCCTTGTAGCTTTCAATTGCCTTTCTCTCATCTGGATTGCACCAACTAGAATCCCAAACTACTTTGGGTGTGGAGAGGAGAGGGAGAAGAAGAACTTGGCATGGAGGAGGGAGGGAGAGGTAGCCTTGGGGCATTGGGAATTGCTATATTCTTTGAGTTGGGCGCAGGGTCTTATTTATAGACTAAGCGTGATCCAACTCCTCTTCTTCCCAATCAATCAGAACTCTTTATGAAATCAGATCTAAATCTGATTGGTGAAAATAGAGTCCCCTAGATTCCTCCTTAGATGGCACCTAAGACTAGTCAAACTTGGTTCTTAGGAGAAGTCTAATCGGAATCCAAAAAGGAGATGGAGTCCCTATCCAACAGGGACTCTTGGGCGCCTCCTACTTGGGCACACGCCAAGGATGGCGTGCACCCTCCTCCTTGCTAGGTTTTGGTAGGGGGACAAGCCCCCACCAACTCTCCAATAGGTGCGTGACACATAGATAGAAGTCAAAGTATCTATGGTCAACATTTGACCAGTCAAAGGTCAACTTTTGACCAAAGTCAAAGGACGAGAAATGGTAGGTGACCAAAAATGGTAGGTATTATCTTACAAAATAAGACAATCCTTTTCTGACCTGGATAGGCTTCAGTTAGATCAAGTGAAGGCCTCTGATCGAGCACAAACTCCTTTGGCTCAGTCGGGACAACTATTTATGATAGTAAAAGAAGAACATTAGGTTCAATCGAGTGCTAGCATGATTTTCTTAAACCTAATTGAATCTCATTCCGATTAATTGAACTGGATCAGTTCAATTGATGATCACTAGATTCAAACCCTTATTTGTATGACCCAATTAGGTTTAGTTCTTTATGGTAATGGGATATGTCATGATCTCTATCATCGACATCATCGAAACTCCTTTTGATGGATCAGAACTTTTCTGATTCAAACAGCTAGAATGACCGATCATCTAAATCATTCTAATTGCTCCCAAAATCCACTAGTGACACCTAGTAGTATATGGTGGCAATCCATCAGAGCTGAATGCGAACCTCTTGGTGTAGCTACTTATGTGATTAAGTTCTTCTATATTAAGCCCGATCAGATTAGGGTTAAGGTGAACTCGTCAAACCCTAGTTTCTGTCATATGATGTAATCATTCGATTCAAGTCCGATGTGAAAACCTAAATAGAAACTCTTTCTATTATTTCACTCTACCATGGCCATGGGCTTCTGGACTTAATTCTCATGATCATCTTAGGGCTGCTCCTCTACTACCAAGGTAGATAGATTCAATCTTGATGCAATCCAGTTCCTACAATGAATATGCTATAGCCAACATACACCTCAGGGTTTCGAATGGTTAGGAGACTAAGTTATGGTATAGTCAAACTATAACACCCTCAAGGTAAACTACCGATGCACCTCAGATTAAAGAACCAGACACACCACTATAGCATCGAGTCAGTCATTGACGAGAAGGTAGACTTCCTAATGACTACTCGAGGTGGTCACGCTCAGTGCCCTCATTCTCTAACGAGTATCTGTACTCTCGCTCTGATGTCTCCATATCGTAGACTCAAGACTCATCTACTAAAGAGAAGCGATTGTATACCAGCCTTCCGGATCAATCACCATCCTCGTGATCATCCTATAGTCGGAGCATTTTATGAGTTAATAATGATTATTCATGTCTTAAATTTTCAACTCTTGAAAAATGAATTATTATTACCATTAACTCAAAGGATGTATCACAGACACTAAATACACATATGTGATAGAAAATAATCCATTTTATTGATTGTAGTCAAAATTACAATTTTGCTCCTGGAAGTGTATTACAAGTGTCAGTCAATTCTGGCTTCTAGGGCACATATATCTAACAATCTCCCACTTGTTCTAAAGCCAATTGGCTACAACTCTAAGTCCCATCTTCTTAAGGTGGGCTTCGATCTTTTGTTGTCCCAATAGCTTTGTAAGTGGGTCTGCCACATTATCTGTGGAGTCGACTCTCTTGACCTTGACGTAACCCTTCTCGAGGTAATCATGGATGAGGTGGTATCGCTGCTCAATGTGCTTAGATTTTTGGTGAGACCTTGGCTCCTTAGCAAGGGCTATGGCGCCATTGTTATCGCAATACAGAGGAATGGCATCTGATGGCATTACTCCAATTTCTGCAGCAAACTTCTTGTACCAGAATGCTTCTTTCGCATCCTCTGATGCAGCGATATATTCTGCTTCCATGGTGGAATCTGCTATCACGGTTTGCTTAGAACTCTTCCAGCTGACAGGACCACCATTGCACACAAACAGACTCTCAAATATCGACTTTCGATCATCTATATCGAACATGAAATCTAAGTCTGTGTATCCCTGGACTTGGAGTTCTCCATTACCAAACACCAACATCATATCCTTAGTTCTTCTCAAGTACTTAAGGATACATTTCACAGAAGTCCAGTGTTCTTCACCTGAATTTGACTGATATCTGCTTGTGACACTCACAGCATGGGCTATATCAGGTCGTGTACATAGTATGGCATACATGAGGCTCCCTATTGTAGAAGCATAAGGGATCTTGCTCATGCGTTCTATTTCCTCAGGTGTGCTAGGGCACATCTTCTTGGAAAGATGAATACCATGTTTGAAGGATATTAATCCCCTCTTAGAGTTTTCCATACTAAATCTCTTTAGTACATCCTCTATGTACATCTTCTATGAAAGTCCTAGCATCCTATTCGGTCTATCCCTATAGACCTTAATTCGTAGAATAAAGGATGCTTCACCTAGGTCTTTCATGGAGAATTCCTTGGACAACCACATTTTGACTATCATCAACATGGGAATATCATTCCTAATAAGGAGGATGTCATCCACGTACAATACGAGAAAGACAACAGCGCTCCCACTGACCTTTTTGAAGACACACGGTTCCTCTTCATTTTTGATGAAACCAAACTTTATGATCACATCATTGAAACGAGTGTTCCAACTCTGAGATACTTGCTTAAGTCCATATATGGATCTTTGCAGCTTGCAAACCTTATGATCAGTATCACTGGATGTGAAACCTAGCAGCTGTTCCATATAGATATCTTCCTCAAGATATCCATTTAAGAATGCTGTTTTTACGTCCATTGGTCATATTTCATAATCAAAATAGGCTGCAACGGCAAGTAATATGCGGATGGATTTTAGCATAGCCACTGGAGAAAAGATATCCTGATAGTCAATGCCTTCATATTGACTATAACCTTTTGCCACTAGTCTAGCCTTGAATGTCTCCACATTTCCATCTGCACCAATCTTTCTCTTGAAGATCCATTTATACCCAATAGGTACTATACCTTCTAGTGGATCTATCAAGGTCCAGACTTGGTTTGAGTGCATCGAGTCAATTTTTGACTGCATTGCTTCTAGCCATTTCTCAGAGTCAATATCTGATATCATCTCGTTGTAGGTTTTGGGATCATCACCATGAGCACCATTACCTACGAAGAACATTTCCTCTATTTCCTTTGAAATAATATCTAGGTATCTTTCAGGAGGATGGAAAACTCTTTTCGATCTATGAGGTAGAGGTAGTGTTCTTATTGGCTCAACCTGATTTGGTTCTAATTAGTCCTTAGCTCGTTACACTTGTACGACTTTCTCATCAAGCTTAATCTACTTTCCAATGCCGCTATTTTGAATAAACTCTTTTTTAAGAAAGATGGCATGTCGACTCACAATCACATTGTAGTCTTTTGGAATGTAGAAATAGTATCCTAATGACTCTTTAGGATATCCTATGAATCGAGCTCTGAAGGACCTAAACTCTAACTTGTTCGTTTGTTGTCTTTTGATATGAGCTGGACAACCCTAAATTTTGAGATGACTCAGACTTGATTTCTTACCATGCCATATCTCATATGGTGTGGTAGGAACGGTTTTAGAGAGAATCCTATTTAGTAGATAAATTGAAGTTAATAATGAGTGTCCCCAAAGAAAATCAGGAAGGTCGGTAAAGCTCATCATGGATCAAACCATATCCAATAGAGTCTGATTTCTCCATTCTGAAATTCCATTGAGTTGAGGTGTTCTTGGTGGAGTCCATTGAGAGACTATGCTATTTTTCTTGAGATAGTCTAGGAATTTTTAGCTAAGGTATTCACCTCCTCGATCTGATCGAAGAACCTTGATGGATTTTCCAGTTTGATTTTCTACTTCATGTCTGAATTCTTTGAACTTTTCAAAAGCTTCAGACTTATGTCTCATAAGATACACATACCCATATCTAGACAAATCATCGGTAAAGATAATGAAGTAGATAAAATTACCTCTAGCCAGCACATCAAATGGACTACACACATCAGTATGTACTAGGGCAAGGAGATCTGTGGCCCTTTCCCCATATCCTACAAAAGGGAGTTTAGTCATTTTGCCTCAAAGACAAGATTCACAAGTTGGATATAACTCGGAAGTCAATAGACTCAATAGCCTATTTTTCTCCAATTTGTTGATCCTATCTTCTGCTATATGACCTAATCTCAGGTGCCATAGATACCTATCATTTGGACTATCCCTAGGTCATTTGGCATTTATGTTTTGCTCGATAGTTAGAATAGGTACATCAATATGTAGCTGATAAAGATCGTTAATAAGAAAACCATTTGTAATTTTATTTTTTTTATAAAGAATGTTACAATGGTTCTTAAAGAAGGTAATCACATAGCCTTCTAGTGCTAAGCATGAAACAAAAATCAAATTCCTGTTTGCTGCAGGCACATAATAATAGTCTTTCAAAACTAAGTCTAAATCAGATGATAATCGAAGAGGGTATATTTCCACTACCACTACAGCAACTCTTGCTTCATTTTTGATGCATAGGATCATGTCTCCATCTCTCAGCCTCCTGCTATCCTCAAGATCCTGCATGAAAGTGCACAGGTAAGCACTAGAACCAGAGTCAAGCATCCAACTGGATGCAGAAGAAACTATAAGATTAGACTCAATAACGAGCATACCTTCAGAAGGACCTTTCTTCTTGTTCTTCAGGATGGCTAGATAAGTAGGGCAGTTTCGCTTCTAGTAGCCATCGCTGTTGCAATGGAAACACTTTTCTTTGACAGCAGCCTTCTTCTTCGACTCTGCCTTCTTCTTCTTTTTTTCTTCCACTTTCTGCTTTTTCACAGACTTCTTTTTCTTTCCAAAAGACTTTCTTTTGGAAGAAGTCCATTCCATAGCAAGAACTGAGCCTTTAGAACCTTTCATAGAAAGCTCAGCGGTGACCAGCATGTTCATTAATTCGGCCAAGAAATTTTGAAGTTTATGCATGTGGTAATTCATGATGAATTGGCCATATGCATCAGTCAAGGATTACAGAATAACATCATTCTGCAGGTCCAAGTCTAACTTCACACCGAGCTTCTCAAGCTCTTCCAAGTCCTTGATCATCATCAGACAGTGATCCTGGACTGACTGCCCATCATGCATCTTAGCCTTAAAAAGTCATTTTGTGACTTGGTACTTGGCTGCGCAACTCTGTTCACCAAACATCTCAAGCAAGTGAGCCAACATTTGGCGAGCAGTCTCGATATCTTCATGTTGGTGCTGGAGCTCATCAGACATCGAGTCCAACATGTAATATCTGGCCTTATTATCTTCGTCTATCCATTTTTTTAAAGATATTCTCTGTTCAACAAATGGACGGGCTGGTAAGGTGGGAGGGTCCTGATCCAATACATGGGTTAACTTCTCAGAACCCAAAATGATTTTATAGTTCCTGAGCCAATCTTTATAATTAGGTTCGATCAGTTTATGTGTATCCAGGATATGTGCTAATGGGTTGGACGCAGACATTTTTCTGTAGAGAGTCAAAGATTCTAGTTAGATATTATAATTATGATTTGACCAATTTATTTAGGAATTTAATTTTTAAACAAATTAGCTCCCACTATTTTCTCAGATCCCTATACTTCCTCTGTAGAGATGCGAAAATCTTCGTGATTAATGATTTCTAGTGGGTGGTGCGGTCTCACCAACTGACTCATCACCTCACCTAATAGTTATTGGTGATGGGTTAGCCAATGAGTGAACAACTCTTATTCAATGATTCTCTAATCATGGTGCGCCCAAACTTGATCTCTAATTCATGAATCTCACCATATCCGAAATATTTATCCACTCCTTAGTTAAGTCAGACCCACCATTTGCATAGATTAAATTCCTAATTGACTCTCTCATCGTATCCAGAATATTAAGCCCAACTCATCCTCTAGCCTATAGCATCCAATGCCTAATAGACATGGTTGCATCTTTTCGGTGCAACTGAGCCACTATATCTAGTCAAGAACAATCAACCTTGAAAGGGCCCGCACATCTACAATGGTGGAAGACCTCAGACTTAATCTTTTCTTAGAGAGAATTAATTTAGGTCTCATTAAAGTAGACTTGTCATAGTCATAGCAATTATGACTAACCTAGTAGTATGGGTTAGCTCGGATTATTGACCACCTTAAATTAAAACTGAGTCAACAGATATGGCCAGGTAAGTGAGACCGGTGGAAAGGATATGCCATTAACTCATACAAGAACACATTCAGATCGAGTAGCTCCCAATTAAAAACCAGTCGGTCGTATCAGCCAAACTTATCTTAGACACTAAATTATTGGATCAGAACCAATTGGGTTAGCCTACAATCCTGACTCTAACCTCTTAGCCTAATAGGTCTTGCTTGATCGTGACT
>QRFJ01005163.1:0-79003 GCA_006176705.1 Cocos nucifera
AAGAGATATAATTTGACTAACACATACCCAGTCTCCTAGCCATATGGAATCCTTAGGTATAATGTTGTCTATAGCATTTCATTGTAGAAACTGGATAGCATTAAGATGGAAATCTAAATCTAACCGCGATGGTAAGACAGCCCTATGATGATGAATCCATGAGAATCAAGTCCCTGAAGTCCATGGCCATGGCAAAGTTGAAATAATAGAAAGAGTTTCTATTTTAATTTTTACATCAAGACTTGAAAAATCGAATGATTACATCAAATATGATAGAGACTAGGGTTTTGACGATTCAACCTACCCAAATCTAAGTGGAGCTCAAGAAGAAAACTTAATCACACAGGTACTCACCAAGAGGTTCGCATTCAGCTCTGATGTTTGCCACCATATACTTGCTAGGCTGTCACTGGTGGATTTTGGAGCAATTAGAATCGATTTAGATGACGATCATATCCAGCTGTTCGAATCAGGGTTGAAGAACGAGTATCACCTTAACCCCAAATCTAATTGGAGCTCAAGATAGAAGAACTTAATTCAACAACAGGTACTACCACCAAGAAGGTTCGCATTCAGCTCTGATGGGTTGCCACCATATACTGCTAGGTGTCCACGGTGATTTGGGAGCAAATTAGAATGATTTAGATGAATCGATCATCTCCAGCTTTCAGTGGATCAGAAGAGTTCTGATCATCGAAAGGAGTTTCCGATGAATGTCAAGAATAAGAGATCATGACAATCCTAATTATCAAACAAAATTGAATCTAACTGGGTCAACACCAAAAAGCGTTTGAATCTGTATCATCAATTAAAACTGAATCTATGCAATTGATCTGAATGAGATTCAATTAGGGGTTCAAGGAAATCGTCTAGCACTCGATTGAACTAACGTTCTTCTTTACTATCACAAATAAGTTTCTGTCTGAGCCAAAGGAGTTTGTGCTCAACAGAGGTCTTCTATGGTCTGACTGGAGGTTGGTCCAAGTTCAGAATAGGTTGGTCTTATTTGTAAGACATTACTGCCATTTTTGGTCACTGGGTTTCTTGTTTCTTTGACTTTGGTCAAAAATCTACCTTTGACTGTCCAAACGTTGACATTCACTTTGACTTTTGACCACATGTCATGCACCTATTGGAGAGTTGGTGGGGGCCTGTCCCCCTGCCAGAACCTGGCAAGGAAGGGCGCACGCCAAGGGTGGCGTGAGCAAGTAGGAGGCCGCCTAGGAGTCCTTGTTGGACAAGGACTCCATCTCCCTTTTGGATTCCAATCAGAGTTCTCTAAGAATCCAGTTTGACTGGTCTTAGGAAACCTCTAAGGAGGAATCCAGGGTCTCTATTTCCCACCATCAGATTTAGATCTGATTTCACAAAGGGTTGTGATTGGTTGAGAGGAAGAGGAGTTGGATCACAAGAGTCTATAACCCTGCGCCAAATCGCAATGCAATTAAAGAATCCCACGCCCCAAGGCTGCCTCTCCCCTTTCTCCATGCCAAACTTCTTCTCCCTTCTCTCCACGTCCAAAAGGTTTTGGACTTTGGTTGGTGCGATTCAGATCAAGAAAAGGCGATCAAAAGCAAGAAGGCTGCGCTGCTGCAAAAGGACGACTGCAGATCTTCAAAAGAGTTTTGAAGATCCTCCAGATCAGATCCAGATCTGATTTTTGGAGGCATGATAGAGAAGAAGAGGATCTCTAGATCCAACCCAAGTGGATACCGGTAGAGGCCAGGCGCTTGCGTGGCTAAGATCCAGAACCTTCCGCTGCAAATAGGATCATCAACAGGGTAATAGGATTACCCAATCAGGTAAATTAAATTTGATTTAATTTATCCTTGTTTTAATTTTAATTTATTAAAATAATAAGAATCAGATCTGAAACATATCAAGATCTGATTGGGATCAAGAGAAAATTTTTGAAATATATCTCTTGATCTGATCAGATCTGAACGAACCTGGACCGGGAAATCAGGATTTCCCTTCAACTGGTATCAGAGCCATGGTTCTAAATTTTTAGATCTGATTTTAAATTTTATTTTAATTAGAAAATAAAGTGATTTTAGATGTCACATGAGATGTGATCAGATCTGAAATCAGAAAAAAAATTAAAATTAAATGATTTGGATCTAAGAACATGAAGATATGCATGACTAGTTCTAGAAATAGAATAGTTCTATAGAATAGTCTTTATGTCTTTGATTTAATCTGATTAAATCATATTTTAGATCTTCTTATTTACTATTTTCTGATATTATAAGTGTTATAATAACATCTGATAAACAGCAAATAAAATTATTTAATTTTAAAATATCATATGAGATATGATATGATGCATGTCTAGACTAGTTGTAGAATAGTTCTACATAATTGTCTAGATTAGAATTTATTTTGATTAGATCAATTTTAAATCTAATTTTTTAGATTATTATGAGATAATTTAGATCTGAAAATATGCATGATTTGATACATGAGATGTATGCAAAATATGCCATGATTAGATCTAAATTTGTATATGAGATATATGATATAGATCTAAAACTGTTTTGTAGTATTGAATGTTCCTGATTAAGGCGTTCCTCTTGGCCGTCCGGTCATAAGAACGAAGAAGGTTTAAAGGCCCTCTCTTCCCATTCGATGGGGTGTTCTTATGATGTGTAGGGGTGCTGCGTGTTCGTCCTTAATCAGAAACCCAAAACTTACTTTCTGCAAAACCCTAGATCCTGAAACCCTAGGATTTATTGTGCATATTTTGTTTATGAACCCAACTTAATTAAGAATTAAGTTTATGGAATATTAATTAGGTCTAAAATTGAGAATTTCAAATCTAAGACATATTCATAATACTGGGTTCGGGCTTGGGTAGCTCAATTAGGTCTAAGCGGTTGATCAAACCGAATCAAGAGTTGGTTAGATGGGATCAACAATGCTTAAATTGACCAGCCTAATAGGATTAAGTCTGGGTCAAGATCGAGTCACGATCAAGCAAGACCTAATTAGGCTCAGAGGTTAGAGTCTGGATTGTAGGCTAACCCAATTGGTTCTGACTCAACAATTTGGTGTCTAAGGTAAGTTTGGCACAGACGACGACTGGTTTTTAATTGGAAGCTACTCGACCTGAATGCGTTCTTGTGCGAGTTAACGGCATATTCCTTCCACCGGTCTCACTTACCTGGCCATATCTGTTGACACAGTTCTGATCTGAGGTGGTCAATAATCCGAGCTAACCCATGCCACTAGGTTAGTCATAATTGTTATGACTAAGCCAAGTCTAGTTTAATGAGACCTGAATCAATTCTCCCTAAGAAAAGATTAAGTCTGAGGTCTTCCACCATTGTAGATGTGCGGGCCCTTCCCGGGGTTGATTGTTCTCGACTGGATACAGTGGCTCAGTTGCACCGGGAAGATGCAAACATGTCTATTAGGCATTGGATGCTATGGGCTGGAGGATGAGTTGGGCTCAATATTTCGGATATGGTGAGAGACTCAATTAGGAACCCAGTCTATGCAAATGGTGGGTCTGACTTAACTAAGGAGTGGATCAATATTTCGGATACGGTGAGATTCATGAATTAGAGACCAAGTTTGGGTGCACCATGATTAGAGAATCATTGAACAAGAGTTGTTCACTCATTGGCTAACCCATCACCAATAACTGTTAGGTGAGGTGATGAGTCAGTTGGGAGACCGCACCACCCACTAGAAATCATTAATCGTGGAGATTTTCGCATCTCTACAGAGGGAGTGTAGGGATCCGAGAAAATAGTGGGAGCTAATTTGTTTAAAAATAAAATTCTAAATAAATTGGTCAAGTCAAAATTACAGTATCTAACTAGAATCTTTGACTCTCTACAGGAAAATGTCTGCGTCCAACCCATTGGCACGTATCCTGGACACACATAGACTGACTGGACCCAATTATAAAGATTGGCTCAGGAACTACAAAATTGTTTTGGGTTTCGAGAAGTTAATCCATGTTTTGGACCAGGACCCTCCCACATTACCAGCCCGTCCATCTACTGAACAGAGAGCGTCTCTGGAAAAATGGATAGACGAAGATAATAAGGCCAGATATTACATGTTGGGCTCGATGTCTGATGAGCTCCAGCGCCAACATGAAGATATCGGGACTGCTCGCCAAATGTTGGCTCACCTACAGGAGATGTTTGGTGAACAGAGTCGCGCAGCCAAATATCAAGTCACAAAATGACTTTTTAAGGCTAAGATGCGTGATGGGCAGTCAGTCCAAGATCACTGTCTGACAATGATCAAGGACATGGAAGAGCTTGAGAAGCTCGGTGTGAAGTTAGACTTGGACCTGCAGAATGATATTATTCTGCAATCCTTGACTGATGCATATGGGCAATTCATCATGAATTACCACATGCATAAACTTCAAAATTCCTTGGCCGAATTGATGAATATGCTGGTTACCGCTGAGCTTTCTATGAAAGGTTCTAAAGGCTCAGTTCTTGCTATGGAACGGACTTCTTCCAAAAGAAAGTCTTATGGAAAGAAAAAGAAGTCTGTGAAAAAGCAAAAGGTAGAAGGATCAAAGAAGAAAAGGCAGAATCGAAGAAAAAGGCCGATGGCAAAGGAAAGTGTTTCCATTGCAACAGCGACGGCCATTGGAAGCGGAACTGCCCTACTTACCTGGCCACCCTGAAGAACAAGAAGGAAGGTCCTTCTGGAGGTATGCTCGTTATTGAGTCTAACCTTACGGTTTCTTCTGCATCCAGTTGGGTGCTTGACTCTGGTTCTAGTGCTCATCTGTGCACTTCTATGCAGGGTCTTGAGGATAGCAGGAGGCTGAGGGATGGAGACATGATCCTACGCATCGGTAATGGAGCAAGAGTTGCTGCAGTAGCCGGAACATACCTCTTCGATTACCATCTGGTTTAGACTTAGTTTTGAAAAGACTGTTATTATGTGCCTGCAGCTAGTAGGAATTTGATTTCTGTTTCATGCTTAGCACTAGAAGGCTATGTGATTACCTTCTTTAAGGACCATTGTAACATTCTTTATGAAAGAAATAAAATTGCAAATGGTTTCCTTATTAATGGTCTTTATCAGCTACATATTGATGTTACCTGTTCTAACTATCGAGCAAAACGTGAATGCCAAACGACCTAGGGATAGTCCAAACGACAGATATCTATGGCACCTGAGATTAGGTCATATAGCAGAAGATAGGATTAACAAATTGGAGAAAAATGGGCTATTGAGTCCATTGACTTTCGAGTCATATCCAACTTGTGAATCTTGTCTTCAAGGCAAAATGACTAAACTCCCTTTTGTTGGACATGGGGAGAGGGCCACAGATCTCCTTGCCCTAGTACATACTGATGTGTGCGGCCCATTTGATGTGCCGGCTAGAGGCAATTTTGTCTACTTCATTACCTTTATCGATGATCTGTCTAGGTATGGGTATGTGTATCTTATGAGACACAAGTCTGAAGCTTTTGAAAAGTTCAAAGAATTCAGACATGAAGTAGAAAAACAAACTGGAAAATCCATTAAGGTTCTTCGATCAGATCGAGGAGGTGAATACCTTAGCCGGGAATTCCTAGACTATCTAAGGAAAATGGCATAGTCTCTCAATGGACTCCACCAGGAACACCTCAACTCAACGGGGTTTCAGAACGGAGAAATCGGACTCTATTGGATATGGTTCGATCCATGATGAGCTTCACAGACCTCCTTGATTTTCTTTGGGGACATTCATTATTAACTTCAATTTATCTACTGAATAGGGTTCCCTCTAAAACCGTTCCTACCACACCGTATGAGATATGGCACGGTAAGAAACCAAGTCTGAGTCATCTCAGAATTTGGGGTTGTCCGGCTCATGTCAAAAGACAACAAGCGGACAAGTTAGAGTTTAGGTCCTTTAGAGCTCGATTCATAGGATATCCTAAAGAGTCATTAGGATACTATTTCTACATTCCAGAAGACCACAATGTGATTGTGAGTCGACATGCCATCTTTCTTGAAAAATAGTTTATTCAAGATAGCGGCATTGGAAAGCAGATTAAGCTTGATGAGAAAGTCTCACAAGTACAACGAGCTAAGGACCAATTGGAACCAAATCAGGTTGAGCCAATAAGAACACTACCTCCTCCACCTCGTAGATCGGAAAAGAGTTTTCCGTCATCCCTGAAAGATACTTAGGTATTATTTCAGAGGACGTAGAGAAAATGTTCCTCATAGGTAATGGTGCTCATGGTGATGATCCCAAAACCTACAACGAGGCGATATCAGATATCGACTCCGAGAAATGGCTAGAGGCAATGCAGTCAGAAATTGACTCGATGCACTCAAACCAAGTCTGGACCTTGGTAGATCCACCAGAAGGTATAGTACCTATTGGGTGTAAATGGATCTTCAAGAGAAAGATTGGTGCAGATGGAATGTGGAGACATTCAAGGCTAGACTAGTGGCAAAAGGTTATAGTCAACGCGAAGGCATTGACTATCAGGATACCTTTTTCCCCAGTGGCTATGCTAAAATCCATCCGCACATTGCTTGCCGTTGCAGCCTATTTCGATTATGAAATATGGCAAATGGACGTGAAAATGGCATTCTTAAATGGATATCTTGAGGAAGATATCTATATGGAACAGCCGCTAGGTTTCACATCCAGTGATACTGATCACAAGGTTTGCAAGCTGCAAAGGTCCATATATGGACTTAAGCAAGCATCTCGGAGCTGGAACACTCATTTCAATGATGTGATCAAAATGTTTGGTTTCATCAAAAATGAAGAGGAACCATGTGTTTTCAAAAAGGTCAGTGGGAGCGCTGTTGTCTTCCTCATATTGTACGTGGATGACATCCTCCTTATTGGGAATGATATTCCCATGATGACAACAGTCAAATTATGGTTGTCCAAGGAATTCTCCATGAAAGACCTAGGTGAAGCATCCTTTATTCTAGGAATTAAGGTCTATAGGGATAGACCGAATAGGATGCTAGGACTTTCACAGAAGATGTACATAGAGAAAGTACTAAAGAGGTTTAGTATGGAAAACTCTAAGAGGGGATTAATACCCTTCAGACATGGTATTCATCTTTCTAAGAAGATGTGCCCTAGCACACCTGAGGAAATAGAACGCATGAGCAAGATCCCTTATGCTTCTGCAATAGGGAGCCTCATGTATGCCATGCTATGTACACGACCTGATATAGCCCATGCTGTGAGTGTCACAAGCAGATATCAGTCAAATCCAAATGAAGAACACTGGACTTCTGTGAAATGTATCCTTAAGTACTTGAGAAGAACTAAGGATATGATGTTGGTCTTTGGTAATGGAGAACTCCAAGTCCAGGGATACACAGACTCGGATTTCATGTCCGATATAGATGATCGAAAGTCGACATCTGAAAGTCTGTTTGTGTGCAATGGTGGTGCTGTCAGCTGGAAGAGTTCCAAGCAAACGGTGATAGCAGATTCCACCATGGAAGCAGAATATATCGCTGCATCAGAGGCTGTGGAAGGAAGCATTCTGGTATAAGAAGTTTGCTGCAGAAATTGGAGTAATGCCATCAGATGCCATTCCTCTATACTGCGACAACAATGGCACCATAGCCCTTGCTAAGGAGCCAAGGTCTCACAAAAAATCTAAGCACATTGAACGGCGATACCACCTCATCCGTGATTACCTCGAGAAGGGTTACGTCGAGGTCAAGAGAGTCAACTCCACAGATAATGTGGTAGACCCACTTACAAAGCCGTTGGGCCAGCAGAAGATCGAAGCCCACCTTGAGAAGATGGGACTTAGACTTGTAGCCAATTGGCTTTAGGACAAGTGGGAGATTGTTAGATATATGTGCCCTAGAAGCCAGAATTGGCTGACACTTGTAATACACTTCTAGGGGCAAAATTATAATTTTGACTAAATCAATAAAAAGGATTATTTTCTATCACATATGTGTATTTAGTGTCTGTGATACATCCTTTGAGTTAATGGTAATGATAATTCATATTTTCAAGAGTTGAAAATTTAAGACATGAATAATCATTATTAACTCATAAAATGCTTCCGACCATAGGATCATCATGAGGATAGGTGATTGATCTAGAAGGTTGGTGTACAATCGCTTCTCTTTAGTAGATGAGTCTTGAGTCTACGATGTAGGAGACATCGAAGCAAAGAGTACAGGTACTCGTTAGAGAACGAGGGCACTGAGCGTGACCACCTCGAGTAGTCATTAGGAAGTCTACCTTCTCATCAATGACTGACTCGATGCTGCAGTAGTGTGTCTGGTTCTTTGACCTGAGGTGCATCGGTAGTTCACCTTGAGGGTGTTATAGTTTGACTACACCATTACTCGATCTCCTAGCCATATGGAACCCTGAGGTGTATGTTGGCTATAGCATGTTCATTGTAGGAACTGGATAGCATCAAGATGGAATCTATCTACCTCGGTGGTAGAGGAGCAGCCCTATGATGATCATGAGAATCAAGTCCAGAAGTCCATGGCCATGGCAGAGTGAAATAATAGAAAGAGTTTCTATTTAGATTTTCACATCGGACTTGAATCGAATGATTACATCATATGACAGAGACTAGGGTTTGACGAGTTTACCTTAACCCTAATCTGATCGGGGCTCAAGATAGAAGAACTTAATCACACAGGTAGCTGCACCAAGAGGTTCGCATTCAGCTCTGATGGGTTGCCACCATATATTGCTAGGTGTCACTGGTGGATTTTGGGAGCAATTAGAATGATTTAGATGATCGATCATTCTAGCTGTTCGAATCAGAAGAGTTCTGATCCATCGAAAGGAGTTTCGATGATGTCAATGATAGAGATCATGACATATCCCATTACCATACAGAACTGAACCTAACTGGGTCACACAAACAAGGGTTTGAATCTGGTGATCATCAATTAAACTGATCTAGTTCAATTGATCTGAATGAGATTCAATTAGGTTCAAGAAAATCGTGCTAGCACTCGATTGAACCTAACGTTCTTCTTTTACTATCATAAATAAGTTGCTCCTGACTGAGCCAAAGGAGTTTGTGCTCAATCAGAGGCCTTCATATGATCTGATAGGAGGTTGTCCAAGTCAAAAAGGTTGTTTTATTTTGTAAGACATTACTTGCCATTTTTGATCACCTGCCATTTCTCGTTCTTTGACTTTGGTCAAAAGTCTATCTTTGACTGGTCAAATGTTGACCATTGACACTTTGACTTCTGTCCACGTGTCATGCACCTATTGGAGAGTTGGTGGGGGCCTGTCCCCTTGCCAGAACCTAGCAAGGAAGAGGGCACACGCCACCCTTGGCATGTGCCCAAGCTAAAGGCACCCAGGAGTTTCTGTTGGACAGGGACTCCATCTTCTTTTTGGATTCCAATTAGAGTTCTCCTAAGAACCAACTTTGACTGGTCTTAGGAAACCTCTAAGGAGGAATCCAAGGAATTCCATTTCCACCAATCAGATTTAGATCTGATTTCATAAAGAGTTGTGATTGGTTGGGAAGAAGAGGAGTTGGATCATAGTTAGTCTATAAATAAGACCCTGCTACAACTCAAAGAAAATTTTGAATTAATTGAGATCTCCATGCCCCAAGGCCTTTTCTCCTCTCCTCCTCCATGCCAAAGCATCTTCTCCCTCTCCTCTCCATGTCCAAAAGGGTTGTCGACCTTGGTTGGTGCAATCTAGACAAGAGAAAGGCGAGTGAAAGCTAGAAGGCTGCGCTGCTGCAAAGGACGACCGCTGATCTTCAAAAGGAGTTTTGAAGATCCTCTAGATTAGATCCAAATCTAATTTCTGGAGATGTGATAGAGAAGAAAAGGATCTCTAGATCCAACCTGAGCGGATATCGGTAGAGGCCAGGCACTTGCGTGGCTTAATCCAGAACCTTCTGCTGCTTACAGGATCATCAATGAATAATAGGATTACCCACTTCAAGGTAAATTAAATCTGATTTAATTTATCTAATTTTATTTTAATTTCTAAAATAATAATAATTAGATGTAAAACATCTTTGATCTAATTTAGATCAAAGAGAAAAAATTTTGAAATATATCTCTTGATCTAATCAGATCTGAACGAACCTGATCCGGAAAATCTGGATTTTCCTTCAGGCCCAACTTCCTTGGGTGTGGAGAGGAGAGAGAGGGTTAGATGGTGGCATGAAGAAGGGAGAGGGGCAGCCTTGGGGCGTGGCTAAGAGGAGTCTCAAAAGTGGGCACAAACAGGGTCCTTTTTATTGACTCTGCTACGCCATGCAGTGCTGCATCACCCCGACCAATCACATTGCTACGTACAATCAGATCTAAATCTGATTGGTGGGATGACATCATCTGATCCAATCAGATGAGAGACCCATAGGTTCATTCTTAGATGGTGCCTAAGACTGGTCAAAGTAGATACCCAAGGGCCACCTAAGTAGAAACCAAGAAGCAACTTGGAGTCCCATCCGCATGGGACTCCAGCATCCCTATCCATGGGTGCACGCCATCCTAGGTGTGCACCCCTTTCTTTCTAATTTCTAGAGAGTGGACAAGCCCCTATCTACTTTCCAATAAGTGCATGACACATGGGTAGATGTCCAAGGGTCAAAGGTTAATGTTTGACCAAGTCAAAGTACAAGAATTAGTAGATGATGAAAAATGGTGGGTGTTGTCTCAAATTTATCTCATAAATTAAGATAATCATTTTCTGACTTGGACAAGCTCCAGTCAAATCAGGTAAAGATACTTGAGTGAGTACAAACTCATTTGGCTTAGTCGAGATAATTTTTATGATAGAAAAAGGAGAACATTAGGCTCAATCATGTGCTAGCATGATTTTCTTGAATCTAATTGAATCTTATTCAAATCAATTGAATTGGGTTAGTCCAATTGATGATATCCAGATTTCAAATCCCTTATTTATGTGATTCTAGTTAGGTTCAGTTTTATATGGTAATGGGATATGTCATGATCTCCATCATCGACATCATCGAAACTCCTTTCGATGGATCAGAACTCTTCTGATTCAGACAACTTAGAATGATCGATCATCTAAATCATTCTAATTGCTCCAAAATCCACCAGTGACATCTAGCAGCATATGGTGGCAATCCCATCAAAATGAAAATGAACTCTTGGTGTAGCTACTTGTGTGATTAAGTTCTTCTATCTTGAGCCCCGATCAGATTAGGGTTAAGGTGAACTCGTCAAACCCTAATTTCTATCATATGATTTAATCATTCGATTCAAGTCTAATATGAAAACCTTAATAGAAACTCTTTCTACTATTTCACACTGTGCCATAGCCATGGGCTTACGGACTTGATTCTCATGATCATCATAGGGCTGCTCCTCATCCACCGAGGTAGATAGATTCCATCTTGGTGCAATCCAGTTCCTACAATGAACATGCTATAGCCAACATACACCTCAGGATTCTGAATGGCTAGAAGACTGAGTCATGGTGTAGTCAAACTATAACACCCTCAAGGTGAACTACCGATGCACCTCAGGTCAATGAACCAGACACACCACTATGGCATCGAGTTAGTCATGGACGAGAAGGTAGACTTTCTTATGACTACTCGAGGTGGTCATGCTCAGTGCCCTCATTCTCTAATGAGTACCTGTACTCTCACTCTGGTATCTTTATACCATAGACTTAAGACTCACTACTATAAAGAAGCGATTGTACACTAACCTTTCAGATCAATCACCATCCTCATGATGATCCTACGGTCAGGAGCATTTTATGAGTTAATAAATGAAAATTCATGTCTTAAATTTTCAACTCTTGAAAATATGAATTATCATTATCATTAACTCAAGGGATGTATTATAGACACTAAATACACTTATGTGATAGAAAATAATTCATTTTATTATTTATAGTCAAAATTATAATTTTGTCGTTATAAGTGTATTACAAGTGTCAACCAATTCTGGCTTCTAGGGCACATACATATCTAATAGGCTCTCCCTGATGTGAGCTCAGAAGTAGCACTCCCAAGTCTTAAAAATATGAGAAGATAGGTCATGGAAAGATGGGAGCGAGCCGAAAGAGAAATCATCTCTCTTAGCAAAGTTCATAAACTGGGCCGACTCACCTTGAGGCTGAGCTGGCTAAGTTGGAAACAGGGTCGGCTCAGTCCAGGACTAGGTTGGCTAGGTCTCAGAGAGAAATCTAGATAAAAAGTAGCATTCTCGGACTGTTGGTATGGTACGCAACTAAGTCAACTCAGTTTGGGATTAAGCCGACTCAGTCTAAAACTGGGCTGACCCAGTTTTTGCGACTTATTATTTTATGTATGTGGGTTATTTGAGTTTGGAGAGTTTTTCTATGAGCTTGGGCTTCAACCTTTTTAAAGTATATATACTGAAAATAGGTCAAGATTGTAATAAGACTGAAATATATTGAATAAAAGCTCTTTTCTCTTGAAAATCTTTTCTTCTCTTCTTCTCTATTCCTTGAATTGTTTAATCGTGTTTCCGCATTAATCTCTCAGAAGTACTTCCTTATTGCTTGGCTAATCACCGACAGCCACGCCGATCCATATGGGAAGAGCATGTATTCCCGATAATTGGTATTAGAGCGGTGTTGCATGGAAGGAAGGAAAATACCTAGAGTTTACTATATCCAGGATCTATTACTCTAGGTTTTATCCTAAAACTTCTAGTTTGCTTTGTGGTTGTCTCTAGATTGAGGTGTAGATTATTTACATGGAGGAATGATGATACAGAAGTTTGGAAAGAGGATCTAGGGCTAGTTAGATCTTCTTTGAAGGATAGTTTTGCTAGTGTGTGTGATCGTGAATGATGTTAGGAATCTATTCTTGACTTTTTTGAAGTCATGGGATCAAGTGGATTCAAGATGAATTTTGAGAAATTTGACGACAAAAGAAACTTTACTCTATGGCAGCAAAGAGTAAAGGACTTGTTGGTTCAGTAGAGGATCTACAAGGTCTTAACAAAAGAATGACTGAACAAGATCAGTGCTGAGGATTGAGAAGAGTTAGAGGAAATTGCTTTTAGCACAATCTGGATGTGCTTGGCCAATCAAGTTTTGCCTGAGGTTTGCATAGAAACTATGGCAAAGGAGCTCTGAAAGAGACTGGAGAATACATACATGGGGAAGAATATGACAAATAAGCTATGGTTCAAGAAATATCTATATAGTCTGAGGATGCCCGAAGGCGAAGATCTTGTTGTACATATCCAAAGGTTCAATCAGATGTGTTCTGAGGTGATGAGTTTGGATGTGAAGATTGACAAAGAGGATCGGGCATTGCTGCTATTATGTTCTCTCCCAGGTTCGTATGACGGTCTCATAACAACTTTAGTTTATATGAAGGATACCCTAAACTATGAAGAGGTTGTTAGTGTGCTTAGATCAAATGAGCAAAGGAAAAAGATCTGCAAGGAAGGCCCTATGTCTGAGATCTTGGCTATGAATGAAAGATAGAAAAGATCAAAGAAGAAGACAAGAGGAAAATCTAAGGGCAGGTCAAAGTCTCACGATGAGAGAAAGATAATATTGAAATGTTATAAATGTCATCAGCCTGGATATCTGAAGAGAGATTGTCCCCTTTTGAGATCAAAAAAGGGAAGGCCAGCAAGGGAGATGATACAGCTTCTATGAATAGTAGAGAAGACCTGCTAGTTATATTAGATGGATTCATAGAGTACGATACTATATGGATACTAGATTCAGCATGCTCATACCACTATACTTCTCATCGGAAGTGGTTTGCTACCTACCAGAAGATCGATGGTAGAAGTGTCAGTCTTAGAGATGATCACCCATGTAAAGTAGCTGAAATTGGCTCTATCAGGATGAGGATGTACGATGGAATTAGTAGTACATTATCAAAAGTCAGGCATGTATCGGAGTTGAAAAAAATTTTGACTTTTTTGGGCTACTTGGAGGAGCAGGGTTATGCTTTTAGTAGCCAGGCTAGGAGTGGATGTCTGAGAATTTTCAAGCGAGCTTTATTGATGATTAGAGGTAGAAGACAGAGGAACAATCTTTATAGAATAGAAGGCTCAGTGATAAATAATAGTGCAGAGGTGCTAGCAGCAGCACAAGAGGAGCAAATTTTATATCAGCTGTGGCACTATCAGATGGGTCATATGAGTGACCGTGGGCTTACTAAACTAAGCAGAAGAGATATGATCCAAGCCTTAAAGATGGAGTGCATAGATATTTATGAGCCATGCATTTTTGGCAAATAGCATTGGGTGAAGTTTGCTAGAAGTACCAAGCGCAGTGGGGGAGTACTGGATTTAGTTCACTTAGATGTGTGGGGACCAGCTCATGTATCAGCTAGAGGTAGGGCAAAATACTTTGTCACTTTCATTGACGATTTCTCAAGGGAGGTGTGGGTTTATCTGATTAGAGAAAAATCAAAGATATTTTTCCGGTTCAGAGCCTGGAGAGCTAAAGTAGAGAAGAAGTCAGGTAGATAGATGAAGTGTCTGAGGTCGGACAATGGAGGAGAGTATACTAGCCTAGAGTTCAGATGGTACTATGAGGAAAATGGCATCAAATGCCACTACACGGTGAAGATGACTCCCCAGCAAAATGGTGTTAGGGAGAGAATGAACCAGACATTGATCGAGAGGGCATGAAATTTGAGGCTGCAATCATCACTCCCAATGTTCTTATGGGGTGATGCTCTAATTTTTTCTTGTTTTCTTGTGAACAGGAGTCCTCATCATAAGCTGAGTAGAGGCATTCCAGAGGAGATCTGGAGTGGAAAGAAGGTGAAGCTTGGCCATCTAAAAGTCTTCGATTGCACAGCTTATGCGCATATGGAGGCAATCGAGAGGAGAAAATTAGATCCAAAATCTCAAAAGATGATATTCATAGGATATCCACAAGGAGTCAAGGGGTACCTACTATGGGACTCTCAGGCACAGAGGTCAGTGATTAGCAGGGATGTTATCTTTAATGTGAAGAGCATCTTAAGGAGGTCTGGGATAGATGGAACTAGAAAAACAAAGGTGAACAGCGGTGGCGAGTCAGAGAATGTTGGCATGCAGGTTACATCCACCTATAGGAGTGTTTCTATTGAGGTGGAGCTAGATTGAAAATTAGCATGAAGGGTCGGCAGTTCAGATAGATATGCAGGAGCAGCCACAAACATCAGACAGAGATGTGCTAGTGGGAGTGGCTTTTCACTAGCCCCAACATACTATTAGGAGGTCGGTCAGATATGGAATTGATGAGGTTATCTCCTATGCACTCATCACTACTAATGGAGATCCAGAGAATTATATAGAGGCCATGGAGAGTGAGGATCATGATTCATGGATATAGGCTATGATGGAGGAAATGGAATCGCTTGAGAAGAATCAGACATGGTAGCTGGTGGATCTTCCAGAGGGTGCTCAACCTATTGGCTCAAAGTGGGTGTTCACAAAGAAAGAAGCACCTTCAGAACAAGAAGGAGTCAGATTCAAAGTAAGGCTGGTAGCAAAACTATATAAAAATTTTCTCTCTGGTGGTGTGTCATACATCTATTCGAGTTTTGTTGTCACTGGTGGCATAGCATAACATAAAATTAGAATAGATGGATGCGAAGACGGCCTTCCTTCATGGGACTTTGGAGGAAAGAATCTACATGAGGCAGCCAAATGGTTTCATAGAGATTGGACAAGAAGAAAATGTGTGTCTAATCAGAAGTCTTTGTATGGCCTCAAATAATCCCCTCATTAGTGGTATCAAAGGTTTGATAGCTTTGTCTTGAGCCTGGGTTTCAGCAGATATAAATATGATTGTTGTGTCTACGTCAAGGATGTAGATGAGGAGGATGCCCTATACCTATTATTGTATGTAGAAGATATGCTCATAGCCAGTAGAAGCATGGATGCTATGAAAAGGTTAAAAAGGGCATTATCATCTAAGTTTGAGATGAAGGATTTGGGTCCAGCAGAGAAAATCCTTGGAATGAAGATTTACAGAGATAGGTGCAAAGGAGTGCTCCATTTGTCACAAGAAAAGTATGTTCGAAGGTTCTGGAGAAGTTTGGGATGGAGAAGGCCAAACCTATAGAGATGCTATTGCCGAGCAATATGTCTCTCTCCAAGTTACAGAGCCCCCAGTTAAAAGAGGAGAGAGAGTACATGGAACGAGTCTCTTATGCAAATGCTGTAGGCAATGTGATGTACACTATGGTGTGCTGTAGATCAGATATAGTACATGTAGTGAGCATGGTTAGTAGATATATGGCTAACCCTGGAAAGGAACACTGGAAAGCAATAAAATGGATATTGAGATATCTACATGGAACAAGGGATTATGGTTTGATATTTGGTGTGCAGCCAGGAGGATTTGGAAAACAATCTATGAAGATGTGTGAAGGTTTAGGTCCTCTAGAAGGGTTTGTTGATACAAATTATGCTGGTAATCTTGATACAAGGAGGTCTACTATTGGATACCTCTTCTGCGTATATGGTGGACCGGTGTCTTGGAGATTAAGCCTTCAGCCAATCATGACCTTATCTACCATAGAAGTTGAGTACATTGGGATAACGGAGGCTGCCAAGGAAGCGTTGGCTTAGGAGGCTGATTGATGAGTTGGAGGCGGAGCAGAGCAAGGTTACACTATTCAGTGATAGTCAGAGTGCTCTGTTGTTGGTATAGAACCCAGTCTATCATGCACGCACAAAGCATATAGACGTGAGGTACCACAAGATCAGAGAGCTGGTGGAGGAAGGTGATGTGGAACTAATGAAGATCCATACCAAAGAGAATCAGTCTGATGCACTCACGAAGGTACACCCTAAAGATAGCTTTATGAGATGTATGGCATAGATGGGTCTGTTGAGAAGAGATGAGTTCACAAGGACTTGAAAGCACCAAGGTGGAGAATGTGAGCTCAGAAGTAGCACTCCCAAGTCTTGAAAATATGAGAAGATAGGTCATGGAAAGATGAAAGCGAGCTGGAAGAGAAATCAGCTCTCTTAGCAAAGTTTAGAAACTGGGCCAGCTCACCCTAAGACTGAGTCGGCTAAGTTGGGAACTGGGCTGGCTCAGTCTAGAATTGGGTTGGCTAGGTCTCAGAGAAAAATTTAGATAGAAAGTAGCATTTTTGGATGGTTGGCATGGTACATAACTGAGTCAGCTCAGTCTGGAAGTGAGCCAACCCAGTCGCATGAAGGGAAAATCTTGATTTTCCAGGTCAAGTTTGTTCAAATTAGATTGGATGAAAAGAGATATTTCAAAAAAAAAAATTTTGAATCTAGATTAGATCTGAGATATTTCATATCTTATTTTATAGATCAAATAAAATAAAATAAAATAAAAATAAATCTGATTTAATTTTATACCTAAATGTTGGGTAATCGGATTACCCTATGATGATCCTATTGATTGCCTGAGATTTTGGATCTAACCACGTAAGTGCCTGGCCTCTATTGGTATCCACTCGGGCTGGATCTAGAGATCTTCTTCTTCTTTATCACCTCTCCAAATATCAACTCTAGATCTAATTTGGAGGATCTTCAAAACTCTTTTCGAAGATCTGTAGTCGTCTCTGCAGCAGTGCTGCCTTCTTCCTTTCTCGTCACCTTTCTCTTACCTGGATCGCACCAAACTAGAGCCCAAATCTCGTTGGGCATGGAGAGGAGAGAGAGGACCATAAGATTGCATGGAGGAGGGAGAGGGGCAGCCTTGGAGCATAGGCTAAGAGAGAACTCTTTGAAAGTTAGGCGCAGATAGGGTTTATATAGATCTTACTATGCCATGCAATCCCACATCATCCCGGTCAATCACGTTGCTTCGTGCAATCAGATCTAAATCTGATTAGTGAGATGACATCACCTGATCCAATCAGATGTGAGCCCCCTCAATTCATCCTTAGATGGCATCTAAGATTGGTCAAAGTCTATTCCTAGGTGCCACCTAAGTGGAATCCAAGAAGCAACCTGAAGTCCCATCCGTATGAAACTCCAGGCATCCCTATCCATGGGCGCACGCCTCCCTAGGCATGTGCCTCCTCCTTTCTAATTTCTAGCAAGAGGACAAGCCCCTATCTGCTTTCCTATAGGTACATGACACATGAGCAGATGTCAAAGTGTCAAAGGTCAATGTTTGACCAAAGTCAAAAACAAGAATTAGCAGGTGACGAAAAATGATAGGTGTTATCTCAAAATTATATTATAAATTAAGACAACCCTTTTCTGACCTAAACAAGCTCCAATCAAACTAAGTAAAGGTACCTGAGTTAGCACAAATACATTTGGCTCAGTCGAGACAACTTTTAATGATAGTAGAAGGAGAACGTTAGGCTCAATCATGTGCTAGAACGATTTTCTTGAACATAATTGAATCTAGTTCAATTCAATTAAACTAAATTAGTCTAATTGGTGATATCCAGATCCAAATTCTTATTTGTGTGATCCAATTAGGTTCATTCTTGTATGGTAATGGGATATGTCGCGATCTCTATCATCGACATCATCAAAACTCTTTTCGATGGATCAGAACTCTTTTGATTCAGGCAACTAGAATGATCGATCATCTAAATCATTCTAATTGCTCCCAAAATCCACCAGCGACACCTAATAGTATATGGTGGCAACCCATCAAAATTGAAAATGAACCTCTCGGTGTAGCTACTTGTGTGATTAAGTTCTTCTATCTTGAGCCCCGATCATATTAGGGTTAAGGTGAACTCGTCAAACCCTAATTTCTATCATATGATTTAATCATTCGATTCAAGTCCGATGTGAAAACCTTAATAGAAACTCTTTTTATTATTTCACTCTGTCATGGCCATGGGCTTATGAGCTTGATTCTCATGATTATCATAGGGCTTCTCCTCATCTACCGAGGTAGATAGATTCCCTCTTGGTGCAATCCAATTCCTACAATGAACATGCTATAGCGAACATACACCTTGGGGTTTCGAATGGGTAGGAGACCAAGTCATGGTGTAGTCAAACTATAACACCCTCAAGGTAAACTGTCGATGCACCTTAGGTCAAAGAATCAGATACACCACTATAGCTTCAAGTCAGTCATCGACGAGAAGGTAGACTTCCTTATGACTGCTCGAGGTGGTCATTGTTAGTGCCCTCATTCTCTAACGAGTACCTGTACTCTCGCTCCAGTGTCTCTACACCGTAGACTTAAGACTCATCTACTATAAAGAAGCGAGTGTACACCAACCTTCCGGATCAATCACTATCCTCAAGATGATCCTACGGTCAGGAGCATTTTATGAATTAATAACGAAAGTTCATGTTTTAAATTTTCAACTCTTGAAAATATGAATTATTATTACCATTAACTTAAGGGATGTATCATAGACACTAAATACACATTTATGATAGAATATAATTCATTTTATTATTTATAGTTAAAATTATAATTTTGCCCCTAGAAGTGTGTTACAAGTGTCAGCCAATTTTAACTTCTAGGGCATACATATCTAACAAACTGCCACTTGACTTAAAGCCAATTGGCTACAAATCTAAGTCCCATCTTCTTAAGGTGGGCATCGATCTTCTGCTGGCCTAATGGCTTTGTAAGTAGGTCCCCCGCATTATCTGCCAAGTCGACTCTCTTGACCTCGACGTAATCCTTCTAAAGATAATCATGGATGAGGTTGTATCGCTGCTCAATGTGCTTGGATTTTTGGTGAGACCTCGACTCCATAGCAAGGGCTATGACGCCATTATTGTCGTAGTATAGAGGAATGGCATCTGATGGCATCACTTCGATCTTTGTGGCAAAATTTTTATACCAGAATGCCTCCTTCACAGCTTCTGACACTGCGATGTATTCTGCTTCCATGGTGGAATCTGCTATCACTGTCTGCTTGAAACTTTTTCAACTGATAGCTCCACCATTACATACAAACAGACTCCCAAATGTCGACATTCGATCATCTACATCGAACATAAAATTCGAGTCTGTATACCCCTGGACTTAGAGTTCTCCATTACCGAAGACCAATAACATATCCTTAGTTCTTCTAAAGTACTTAAGGATACATTTCACAAAAGTTTAGTGTTCTTCATCTGGATTTGACTGATATCTACTCATGACACTTACAGCATGGGCTATATCAGGTCGTGTACATAACATGGCATACATAAGGCTCTCTATTACTGAAGCATAAGGGATCTTGCTTATGTATTTTATTTCCTCAGGTGTGCTAGGGCACATCTTCTTGGAAAGATTAATGCCATGTCTGAAGGATACCAAATCCCTCTTAGAGTTTTCCATGCTAAACCTCTTTAGCACTTCCTCTATGTACATCTTCTATCAAAGTCCTAGCATCCTATTCGGTCTATCTCTATAGACCTTAATTCCCAGAATAATGGATGCCTCTCCTTGGTCTTTCATGGAGAATTCTTTAGATAACCACATTTTAACTATGGTCAACATGGAAATATCATTCTCAATAAGGAGGATGTCATCCACGTACAATACGAGAAGGATAACAGCGCTCCCACTGATCTTTTTGAAGACACATGGCTCCTCCTCGATTTTGATGAAACCAAACAATTTGATCACATTATTAAAATAAAGATTTCAGCTTCGAGATGCTTGCTTATGTCCATATATGGACCTTTGCAGCTTGCATACCTTATGATCATCATCATTGGATGTAAAACTTAGTGGTTGTTTTGTATAGATATCTTCCTCAAGATGTCCATTTAAGAATGCCATTTTCACGTCCATTTGTCATATTTTATAATCGAAATAGGCTGCAACAGCATGCAATGTGTGAATGAATTTTAGCATAGCTACTGGCAAAAAAGTATCCTGATAGTCAATGCCTTCACGTTGACTATAATTTTTTGCCACTAATCTAGTTTTGAATGTCTCTACATCTCCATCTGCACCAATCTTGCTCTTGTAGATCCAGTTACACCCAATAGATACTGTACCTTCTGATGGATCGCCAAGGTGCAGACTTGGTTTGAGTGCATTGAGTCAATTTCTGACTTCATTGCCTCTAACCATTTCTCGGAGTCGATATTTGATATCACCTCATTATAGATTTTGGGATCATCACCATGAACCCCATTGCCAATGAGGAACATTTTCTCTATTTCCTTTGAGATAGTACCTACGTACCTCTCAGGGGGATGGAAAATTCTTTCTGATCCATGAGGTGGAGGAGGTAATGTTTGAATTGGCTCAATTGATTTGGTTCCATTTGGTCCTTAGCTCGTTGATCTTATAAGACTTTCTCATCGAACCTGATCTGCTTTCCAATGCCGCTATCTTAAATAAACTATTTTTTAAGAAAGATGGCATGTCGACTCACAATCACATTGTGATCTTCTGGAACGTAAAAATAATATCCTAATGACTCTTTAGGATATCCTATAAATTGAGCTCTAAAGGGCCTAAAGTCTAACTTGTCCGCTTATTGTCTTTTGACATGAGTCGGATAATCCCAAATTCTGAGATGACTCAAACTTGGTTTCTTACCATGAATATCTTATATGATGTGTTAGGAATGTTTTTAGAAGAAACCCTATTCAGTAAGTATATTGTAGTTAACAAACAGTATCCTCAAAGAAAATCAGAAAGGTTTGTGAAGCTCATCATGGATCGGACCATATCTAATAGGGTCCGATTCCTCCGTTCTGAGATCCCATTGAGTTGAGGTGTTTCAGGTGGAATCTATTTAGAGACTATACCATTTTTCTTGAAATAGTCTAGAAATTTTTGATTAAAGTATTCACCTCCTCGATCTGATTAGACAATCTTGATGGGTTTTTTAGTTTGCTTTTCTACTTCATGTTTGAATTTCTTAAACTTTTCAAAAGCTTCAAACTTGTGTCTCATAAGATACACATACCCATACCAAGATAAATTATCAACAAAGGTTATAAAGTAGATTAAGTTGCCTCTAGTTGGCACATCAAATAGGCCGCACACATCAGTATGTACCAGGGCAAGAAGATCCATGACCCTTTATCCATGTCCTACAAAAGAGAGCTTAGTCATTTTGCCATGAAGACAAGATTCATAAATTGGATATGACTCAGAAGTCAATGAACACAATAGCCCAATGTTCTTCAATTTGTTAACCCTATCTTCTGCTATATGACCTAGTCTTAGGTACCATAGATACCTATCATTTGAGCTATTCCTAGGTCATTTCATGGTATTCATAGTTTGCTCGATATTAAAAATAGATACATTAATATGTAACTGGTAAAGATCGTTAATAAGGAAACCACTTGCAATTTTATTTCTTTCATAAAGAATATTACAATGGTCCTTAAGAAAACTAATTACATAGCCATCTAGTGCTAGGCATAAAACAGAAATCAAATTCCTAATTGCTACAAGCACATAATAACAATCTTTTAAACTAAGTCTAAACCAGATGGTAGTTGAAGAGGGTATGTTCCCACGACCATGGTAGTAACTCTTGCTCCATTTTCGATGCGCAGGATCATCTCACCATCCCTCAGCCTCCTACTATCCTCAGGATCCTACGTGAAAGTGCACAAATGAGCACTAGAACCAGAGTCAAGCACCCAACTAGATGCAGAAGAAACTATAAGGTTACACTCAATAACGAGCATACCTTCAGAAGGATGTACCTCCTTCTTATTCTTCAGGTCGCCAGGTAAGTAGGGTAGTTCCGCTTCTAGTGGCCGTCATTATTGCAATGGAAATACTTTCTTTTGTCAACGGCCTTCTTCTTCATCTCTTCCTTTTTCTTCTTTCCTCCTTCCATCTTCTGCTTTTTCACAGACTTCTTCTTTCCAAAAGACTTTCTCTTAGAAGTAGTCTGTTGCATAGCAAGCACTAAGCCTTTAGAACCTTTCATAGAAAGCTCAGCGGTAACCAGTATATTTATAAGTTCGGCCAAGGAATTTTGAAGTTTATGCATATGGTAGTTCATGATGAACCGCCCATATGCATCAATCAAGGATTGCAGAATTATATCATTTTGCAAATCCAAGTCCAACTTCACTCCGAGCTTCTCAACCTCTTCCAAGTCCTTGATCATCATCAGACAATAATCTTGGACTGACTGTCCATCGCGCATTTTTGCCTTGAAAAATCATTTAGTGACTTGATACTAGGCTGCACGACTCTATTCACCAAACATCTCTTGTAGGTGAGCCAATATTTTGTGAGCAGTCCTGATATCTTCATGTTGGCATTGAAGCTCATCAGACATTGAGCCCAACATGTAATATCCGGCCTTATTATCTTCATCCATCCACTTATCCAAAAATATTCTCTGTTCAGCGGATGGACGAGCTGGTAAGATGGGAGGATCCTGATCTAATACATGAGTTAACTTCTCAGAATCCAAAATAATTTTGAAGTTTCGGAGCCAATCCTTGTAATTAGGTTCGGTCAATTTATGTGTGTCCAATATATCTGTATGTGGATGACATGCATGTCAAAAGTCGAGCTTCAATAAACCACATCGCCGACCTCAAAGAGACCTTCAGTGCACTTAAGAAGTACAAGATGAAGCTAAACCCGACCAAGTGTGCCTTTGGTGTGACCTCAGAAAAGTTTCTGAGATTTATGGTATCAAGGTGCGGGATTGAAGCAAATTCTGAGAAAATTTGAGCTATTCAGGAGATGACTGCTCTAACAAGAATCAAAAAAGTTCAGCATCTGACTGAGAAAGTGGCATCTCTAAATTGCTTCGTCTTGAGATCGATCGAGCGATGCATGCCCTTCTTCCAAGTTTTCAAGCAACCAAAGAACTTCTGCTAGACGATGGAGTGCCAACGGGCATTTGAGGAGCTCAAAAACTACCTTGGCTCACCTCCACTACTAGCAAAGCTTGAATCCAGAGAAGAATTATTCTTATACCTAGCAGTCTCTCTGATGGTCTTGGTAGCAGTCCTGGTCAAGGAGGAAGGTAAAATGCAGTGACCAGTATACTATGTAAGTTGGATCCTAAGGGATGCAGAGATCAGATACTCTAAGTTAGAAAAATTGACTTACTCTATTCTAATTACTGCTAAGAGACTCCGACCTTACTTTCAGGGGCACACTATAATGGTCCTCATGGACCAACCAATAAAAGCAGTCCTTCGTCGGATGGATGCTTCAAGAAGAATCACAAAATAAAAAATCGAGCTCATGGAGTTTGACATCAATTATCCACCCTGGTCATCGATCAAAGCTCAGATATTGATAGATTTTATAGTAGAATATATCATTCCAGATGAAGTCGAGCTTGAACAGAATGAGACCGTCATTCTATGGTTGCAACTGAGCCTCCTTGAAGAGAGTGCCAATCTTTTCGAAGGTTTTTGGGCCCTATACATGGATGGTTTGTCCAACGCTATTGGAGCAGGCATGGGGTTGGTCTTAATCAATCCCGAGGGAGTCATCATCGAATATGCGCTATGCTTCAAATTTTCTACAACTAATAATGGGGCTGAATATGAAGCACTGATCGTCAGGTTAAAAATAGCAAGAGAGTTAAAAGTAGATCAGCTTCAAGTGTACAGTAATTCTCAATTAGTGGTCGACCAAATTAGTGGCAACTATGAAGCACGAAAGAAAAGTATGATGAAATACCTTGAGAAAGTAAAGGATTTGACTCAGCCTTCGATAGTTTTGGCATTCAATAGATTTCGAGGGCAGAAAATACAAGAGCCGACCTCCTCTCTAAATTGGCCACTTTAGCCCTAGCCGAACTATCCAAAGAAGTATTTTTTAAAACTCTAAAATATCCAAGCTCAAAGGAATCATAGCTAGTTATGCAGATGGAGCACGAGCCGAGCTGGATTGACCTGTTAGTTGTCCATCTCAAAGGGACTTCTTCCTCATAATTCAAAAGAAGCTCAGAAACTCAGGAATCAAGCCTCCCAATATATTTTGTATGAGGGCAACCTGTTTAAAAGATTGTATTTACTACCGCTTTTGAGATGTCTCTAATATTTAGAGGTCGACCTTGTATTATGGAAAGTGCACGAGGAAATTTGTGGAAGTCGTGTAGGAGTCAGATCCCTATCATAAAGACTACTTTAGTAAGGATACTATTGGCCGATCTTATACCATGACTCTATAGAGTATGTCAAGAAATGTGACCACGGTCAGAGAAATATAAAAATACAAAGATAGCCGACCTCCAAGCTTACTCCACTAAGCGCACCTTGGCCATTTGCGCAGTGGAGAATTGATATACTTGGTCCTTTCTTAATTACATCCGGACAACGAAAGTACCTCTTGATTGTGATCGACTACTTCACCAAATGGGTCGAAGTCAAACCACTAGCAAAAATTACTAAGCCCAAGGTACAAGACTTCATCTAGAAGACAATCATCTGTCGGTTTGGTCTGCCCTAAACTCTCATAATAGATAATGGGCGATAGTTTGCTGGGACGAGGTTCGCTGAGTTCTGCAAAGATCTAAACATCTCCCATCACTTCACGTCAGTGGCTCATTCACAAGCAAATGATGAAGCAGAGGTGACCAACATAATTTTACTGTAGGGCATCAAGACAAGGCTTGAAAGAGAAAGGAGGACTTGGGCGGATGAACTCTACCACATTCTTTGGACATACCGAACTACTCATAGGCTACCAACTAGGGAAACACTGTTCGCCCTAGCATTTGGGGCGAAGGCAGTCATCCCAATTGAGCTTAAACTTTCATCAGCATGGGTCATGGCCTTCAATAAGTATCGTAACTTACAGGACCTCAAAGTCAATCTCAATCTATTGGAAGAAAAGAGCGAAGATGCCCAAGTTCGGATGGTAGCCTACAGATGAAGAGTAGTCAAATACTATAACTCTAGAGTAAAAAGCAAAGCATTCAAAGTGGGGGACTCGGTGCTCCGACGAGCATCCATTTCGAAGCCTCAAGAGCAAGAAAAGCTTGCCCTAAATTGGGAAGGTCCGTATAGAGTGGAGGAGGTCATCCGGACCAAAACTTACCACTTGAAGGAGCTTGGAGGGGCGACACTCCCATGGCCCTAAAATTTGAAAAACTTAAGAATGTACTATTAGTAATTTTCCTCCAATAAAGTTCTTTCTATTTTAACAACATTACTTCTTGGCACAAGGATTGTGTAATGACAACTCTGAAGCAACCAAAAGTGGCCCATTAGGAATGTGAGGATAACCTCGTCCTAACATGAGCAAGATCGAAGGCCTTGTTAAACTAAGACGAGATGAGGGGAGAGGCTCTACCAATGGCCCTAATTGTTAGATATATGTGCCCTAGAAGCCAGAATTGGCTGACACTTGTAATACACTTCTAGGGGCAAAATTGTAATTTTGACTATAATTAATAAATGGGTTATTTTCTATCACACATGTGTATTTAGTGTCTGTGATACATCCTTTGAGTTAATGGTAATGATAATTCATATTTTCAAGAGTTGAAAATTTAAGACATGAATAATCATTATTAACTCATAAATAGCTCCCGACCATAGGATCATCACGAGGATGGTGATTGATCCGGAAGGTTGGTGTACGATCGCTTCTCTTTAGTAGATGAGTCTTGAGTCTACGGTGTGGAGACACCGGAGCGAGAGTACAGGTACTCGTTAGAGAACGAGGGCACTGAGCGTGACCACCTCGAGTAGTCATTAGGGAGTCTACCTTCTCGTCAATGACTGACTCGATGCTGCAGTAGTGTGTCTGGTTCTTTGACCTGAGATGCATCGGCAGTTCACCTTGAGGGTGTTATAGTTTGACTACACCATTACTCGGTCTCCTAGCCATATGGAACCCTGAGGTGTATGTTGGCTGTGACATGTTCATTGTAGGAACTGGATTGCATCAAGATGGGATCTATCTACCTCGGTGGTAGAGGAGTAGCCCTATGATGATCATGAGAATCAAGTCCTGAAGCCCATGGCCATGGCAGAGTGAAATAATAGAAAGAGTTTCTATTTAGATTTTCACATTGGACTCGAATCGAATGATTACATCATATGACAGAGAACTAGGGTTTGACGAGTTCACCTTAACCCTAATCTGATCGGGGCTCAAGATAGAAGAACTGAATCACACAGGTAGCTGCACCAAGAGGTTCGCATTCAGCTCTGATGGGTTGCCACCATATACTGCTAGGTGTCACTGGTGGATTTTGGGAGCAATTAGAATGATTTAGATGATCGATCATTCTAGCTGTTCGAATCAGAAGAGTTCTGATCCATCGAAAGGAGTTTCGATGATGTCTATGATAGAGATCATGACATATCCCATTACCATACAGAACTGAACCTAACTGGGTCACACAAACAAGGGTTTGAATCTGGTGATCATCAATTGAACTGATCTAGTTCAATTGATCTGAATGAGATTCAATTAGGTTCAAGGAAATCGTGCTAGCACTCGATTGAACCTAACGTTCTTCTTTTGCTATCATAAATAAGTCATCCTGTCTGAGCCAAAGGAGTTTGTGCTCAAACAGAAGTCTTCTTATGGTCTGACTGGAGGTTGTCCAAGTCAGAATAGGTTGTCTTATTTGTAAGACATTACCTGCCAATTTTGGTCACCTGCCATTTCTTGGTCTTTGACTTTGGTCAAAAGTCTACCTTTGACTGGTCAAACGTTGACCATTCACCCTTTGACTTTTGACCACATGTCATGCACCTATTGGAGAGCTGGTGGGGGCTTGTCCCCCTGCCAGAACCTGGCAAGGAGATGGGCGCACGCCAAGGGTGGCGTGAGCCCAAGTAGGAGGCGCCTAGGAGTCCTTGTTGGACAAGGACTCCATCTCCCTTTAGGATTCCAATGAGAGTTCTTCTAAGAATCCAGTTTGACTGGTCCAAGGCACTCTCCAAGTAGGAATCCAGGGGACTCTAATCCCACCAATCAGATTTAGATCTGATTTCACAAAGGGTTGTGATTGGTTGGGAGGAAGATGACTTGGATCACGCTTAGTCTATATAAGAGACCCAGCGCCCAAATCAAATAACAATCAAGAAGCAATCTTCCCACGCCCCAAGGCTGCCGGTTGTCCAAGTCAGAATAGGTTGTCTTATTTGTAAGACATTACCTGCCAATTTTGGTACACCTGCCATTCTTGGTCTTTGACTTTGGTCAGACTCTACTTTGACTGGTCAAATGTTGACCATTCCCCTTGCCTTTTGACCACATGTCATTGCACCTATTGGAGAGCTGGTGGGGGCTTGTCCCCCTGCCAGAACCTGGCAAGGAGATGGGCGCACGCCAAGGGAGGCGTGAGCCAAGTAGGAGGCCGCCTAGGAGTCCTTGTGGACAAGGACTCCATCTCCCTTTAGGATTCCAATGAGAGTTCTTTCTAAGAATCCAGTTGGACTGGTCCAAGGCACTCTCCAGTAGGAATCCAGGGGACTCTATCCACCATCAGATTTAAGATCTGATTTCACAAAAGGGTTGTGATTGGTTGGGAGGAAAGATGACTTTGGATCACGGCTTAGTCTATATAAGAGACCCAGCGCCCAAATCAAATAACAATCAGAAGCAATCTTCCCACGCCCCAAGCTGCCTCTCCCCCCTTTCCCCACGCCATACTCTCTTCTCCCTTGCTTCCAACGTCCAAAAGTGGTTTTTGGATTTGGATTGGTGCGATTTAGATCAGAAAAGGAGATCAAAGCAAGAAGGCTGCGCTGCTGCGAAGAACGACTGCAGATCTTCAAAAGGAGTTTTGAAGATCCTCCAGATCAGATCCAGATCTGATTTTGGAGGCGTGATAGAGAGAAGAGGATCTCCAGATCCACCCGAGTGGATAGCCGGTAGAGGCAGGCACTTGCGTGGCTTGATCCAGAACCTTCCGCTGCAAACAGGGATCATCAACAGGGTAATAGGATTACCTATTCAGGTAAATTGAATGTGATTAATTTATCTTTTCATTTAATTTTAATTAAAATAAATAAGAATCAGATCTGAAGCCATCCCCTGATCTGATACAGATCTAAGAGAAAAAATTTTTGAAATATATTCTTGATCTGATCAGATCTGAACGACCTGGTCAGGGAAAAATCAGGATTTCCCCTTCCACTAATATTGCCCCTACATTCCATTACAAATAGGAGGGAGAAACCTCATCCCCCTAACATGAGCAAGGTCGAAGTTCTTGTTGAACTAAGATGAAATGAGAGGAAGAGGCCCCTACCTAATGGCCCTAATGGTGCCCCTACAGCTTGTTAGGAAGCAGGAGAAACTCGTCCTAAAGTGAGCAAGGTCGAAGCCTCATTCGAACTAAGACAGATGAGGAAAGAAGCCCTACCAATGGCCCTTAATGATGCCCCTACGCCCGTAAATAACAAGAGGAAAACCCGTCCATAACATAAAGCAGAAGTCGAAGGCCTCATTGAAACTAATAATGAAATTGGGAGAGGCTCTACACGAATGGCCCTAATGGCCCAAGCCATTAGAAAATAGGAGAGAACTTCACCTAACTAAGCAAAGCCAAATAAAACCATCGATGGATCCGACGAACCTCTACAATCAACAAGCGTGGAAGGTTAAGTCCATGCGATTTAAAATAGGGAAAGGCCAGGCCTACTTAAATATTGATAACAACATTCCCAATACCGTGCCAAACACCAAAAGAAAACCCATATCCTAACCATGGGAACAACCCTGACCAACAGTCATGACAAGAATCTCGTTAGAAATGAAAAAATAAGAGCATCCAGCAATCGAATCCACAAAGAATACAATGAAAAAGGTAACTATTTTAATTATAGTAATATCATTACAATTGAAATTCAATAAAAACAATTACAAATGGGCATACCTACAAGCAAAATATCAGGTCAAGCAAAGTTTGACTGTGCAAAAACAAAATGCATTACAGACAAGGTAAAGATCGATCGAAAGCAATTACATAAAAAAGGAGTAAGTCCTAAGTCTACTGAGCTATTCAGAACTTTGGCTATCGGCTCCAGCCATCACCAAAGCTTCCTTATTGAAACTTCTCCTCTAAGCCCTTCTTCTGTTATAGAACCGTCGATGATACATCCTGTGGAGTTATCAAATTGCCTCAAGCCTGCCCGCTGCTCCTAAAACCTCAAGAATCAGCTTCAAGCCATCTTTTACGGCTTGACCTCCTAGGTCAACTGGAGCTCAATTGAACTTTGATTTCTCCCATCGCAACAGCCCTCTGAGCAGTTTTGGTCCAAGTCCTTCTCAAAAGACCAAGCTCCCAAGGTTCACCGCTTGAATCCAACAACTGCCTAAACGCTATAAAAACTCTTTCGAAAATAGGTCACCTCAATCCCTGCAGCCTTCAACTCACCTTCAAGCCTAGATTATCTTCCCTGCCCCAGGTCGCTACTGGTAATTATTGTGCAATACATGAGTCATCCTGCACTCGCTCTGAGCTGGGAGAACCTTCTCTATTGCAATCAATGCTGAGCTTTTCGTGGACACAGGCGAACTCCTTCAAGAGATGAATCTCACTTCCACCTTCTTGAGAAACTTCTAGAGAGCCGACTCTGCTGTGAGCGCCCCAGGACTGTCGCTCATGCTTCTTCGAATCGGCTAGCTCTTTCTCAAAATTCCTTTTTAAAAAATGATGAAACCTCGCCGCATCCTCCATATTAACTTCAAAGAGGTAGTGACTTTCTTGTCCGTTCCGCAGCATTTTTTTCGAGAGCCCTGAAGTCAAGCCTAACTTCTCGAACTCTTTTATCTCAATTGGGGACTCATTCTTTTGAACCCTTTTACAAAGCTTAAATGAAAACCTCCTGAGGTAGCGGGTCGACCGTCAATTCGGAGAAAGGAGGATGTGCCTGATCGACAGAGACACTCCTGAATGCACATACATAGCAAAGTGTAAGAAAAAAGAAAGACATTTTGCTCCTCCTTACTTGAAATATTGGTACAATAACATAAAATAAAATAAAATAAAATAATAAAAAAGGCACAACATTTCAAAAGTTTAGATCTCGGATGGCTTGTCCCACGGAGAGGTCGAGACATTTCCCTCGTCGGCTCCGTCCTTGACATGCTCGGACGCTACCTTCCTTGCGAATTCAGGAGCTACCATGCATCGATATGGAAGGGCCGCCTATCCCGAACTCTTCTAGAGGAATATAAGATGAATGTTGGAAAAATTCTCAGACTTGCCCCATGCAAGACCTGAACCCTTTCCAAGAAGGCTTCCTGGGTCAAAGTCTATTTTGAAGTCCTCCATATCCTTGGAGGAACATGAAGTTCACATAGCCTTTCTATCACAGATGCCTAACCTCCCTCATCCACTCATCCTTTTCTTCTTCTTTCCCAGGGCTAGCTCGCCCTCAACTTGCCATCCGCCATGCTCCTCCTCAAATTCATTCGAAGGTATTTCTTCAGACAATGGTCTTCCGAGGTGACCTTAGAACGTCGACTCTTGGCCGGGCCCTCGACACTTTGCACGAGCTTCCTTCAAAGCTCTAGAATGCTTTGGCCCGATTTTGGCTTCTGCTCAAAGTGGCAAAACCAGGTAATTCCCACTACAAAGAACAACAAATCAAAAATCATAAAAAGATCCAGTTCCAAAGCTTAATGGCATTGAAGCAAAATCAGAAAGAACCCTTTCTTAGAAAGGTAGCAAAATGATTTGGTCGAACCCTCAACGTTGTTCCTTTCAGCGCAATCATCCCAACGATGTGGGAAGACGCTCCCCCATTAGTGCTTGGATGACCCCTCATCGTCATCCAGGGAACCCTATTCCTAGCCAAGATCCCCCTCCTAGACCTTTTAACCTTCCACCGACAGGCTTCCTTGTCGATGGCCCTCTCTTTCTCTCCAATAGCTCCCTCTTACGATAGAAGCAAGAGGGATGCCGCTCAACATGATAGGGCTAGGTCTCGGTCACGGTACGGTGGGTTCAAGCCAGCCATGGACCCAATACTGTGTAGACCCGAACGACTCTCCAGTCGAGCCTTTTCCTGTGTTTGCTAGAAGAACCGCCCTTTCCTTAAGGATTTGGATCCCCTTCGTCAAGTGTTCCATTCCTCAGGGTCATTTATGCAATGATAAAGTTAGAAGAAACAGAAAAAATGAATTTTACACCACGACTGGAATGATCACAAAGTCCTAACAGGTTAGAGGACTGAGGCCAAAATGACAAGATTGCTCTTCAAGGAGTCTAGGGAATTGTGGACATCAAAATAACTTCCAAGCTTATGGCCTGTAGCTTCGATCTTCATTTCTATCCAGGAGCTTCGACAAACTATTTCCTTCCTTCTCCCGATGGAGGTAGCCTTATTCAGAGGTGGGAGAAAATGACGAAAGAACTTCTCCTTTCCAGCCAAAACAAAGAAGGGGCCCTTAATCAGTCCCTTCTTTAACTATGGAGTCACATACCATCAATCCTTCGCGTGGGTAGTTAAAGGTAAAAAAATTATGGAATAGGAAAAATGGTAAGGTCGGCGCCTACCATGGTGCAAGGGGAGACGAAATTCTTTAATAATCAAAGGAGTTGGTGCCATGGCAGCAAGCCAAAAATATGAGAAACCAAAAAATTAGCATGAAGAAAATAAGATAACCATACCCGGCCTGAAAAGATTGACGTACAAGATAGAACCGGCCAAGAGGGCGAGTAGGCCTCAATCGTACAGGCCCAAAAGTTAAAGTCGACCAGCAGGAATTCCCAAACAAATCCAAGCTAAGAAAAGGTCGCAGGCCAAAGATTCTACAAGAAATGATCAAACAGGCGCAAAAAATGATGGGCAGACCAAGGTTCGGCCTCCTCAGGAGGCGGGTTCATTAAGCTTAAAAGGTCGACACTCTCAGAACAAGTCGAACCAAGATTTCCTACTAGCAACTTTGATCAAGAAATCAAAAACATTATCTAAAAAATTATAAAAAAATGAGACATTCAAGCGTCATATAGAAATAAGAAAGAAAGAGAAAGTAAAAATGCAGAGATAACCAAACAAGTATCCAAAGACTGATCATAATTGATTTAGAAGAAACAACAGAGCCAACGAGAAAAGATCGAAGGAAAGTATGCCAAAAATCAAAGAAGCGCTGGCTCCATCGCTCGGGACAAGAAGAAACTAGAGCGAGGAAAGAAAGAATGATTCAGAATAGAGATGGAGAGAGGGTACAGGCTTTAATAACCCTTGGAAGCCTCAGAAACAGTTATAATTGCAGATTTCCGCTAGCCGATCTCCTGATCAACTGTGTGGTCCCACCATCATGGCATAAAGCTTTCATCAATGGATAGACCCTTAATGGCAACTGACTTCAGGTAACATTGGCGGAAATGAAAAACACTCTTTCAGAATCACTGTGCATTACCGAAAGCTCCAACGTCCAATCCAATAAAAGCCAACCAACATCCCATCCCATCCAGAAGCGTAAACCCACAAGACCGAAAAAATTCTCAAATACTTCGACATTCTCCACTTACCCCACCTTTGAGCTTCAAACTGGGATAGGGATATGTTGGGGAAATCCATGCCTATGCGAAGTTCAACTAAAAATTCAGACTAAATTTAGTTCCGTCTGTTGTGGTTATAAGAAACTGACCTCAAACCGAGGAATAATTCAATCTGAATCATTCTAGAATGGCCGAACCCCGACACTGTAGCCAGAAATCTGATTGACTTGGAAGATCCGATTTGTGATTCGATAGATATCGTTAATTCTTCTCTAGCAAGTGAACAGTCATACCCCAGCCCTAGAGAACCGACTAAGTCCCACACTCGCGCATCCATTCGATCGATCTCCCTCCAACGGACGAACTCCTCTAGCCGCCAAACTCCATCCAGAACCAATAGGGCGAAACTCCTTCTAGTTCCCCAACGACAAAACTCCTCTAGCAGTCGGAACACTCCTTCCAGACTCAATAGGTGAACTCCTTTCAGAATTTCCTAAAAGCAAAAACTCCACTATAAGCCAAACTCCATTCGGACTCCAACAGGCGAACTCCTCCAGATTTACTCACAGGCGAACTTCCTCTAGACACCAAAAGTCAAAAACTCCTTCCAAACTCTGGAAAGATGCAAATTCCTTTTGGACTCCTTCCAATAAACGATGAACTAATCCCACATTGCTTGCTATTGCAGCCTATTCGATTATAAATAGGCAAATGGACTAAATGGAGTAATCTTTGAGGAAGATATCTATATGGAAGCCACTAGGTTTCACATCCAGTGATACTGATCACAAGGTTGCAAGCTAAGTCCATATATGGACTTAAGCAAGCATCTCGGAGCTGGAACACTCGTTTAATGATGGATATTTGGTTCATCAAAAACGAAGAGAAACCATGTTTTTAAAAAGGTCAGTGGGAGCGCTGTTGTCTTCCTCGTAATTGTACGTGGATGACATCCTCCTTTTGGGAATGATATCCCATGTTGACAATCAGTCAGATGGTTTGTCTAAGGAATTCTCCATGAAAGACCTAGGTGAAGCATCCTTTATTCTAGAATTAAGGTCTATAGGGATAGACCGAATAGGATGCTAGGACTTTCACAGAAGATGTACATAGAGAAGTACTAAAGAGGTTTAGTATGGAAAACTCTAAGAGGGGATTAATACCCTTCAGACATGGTATTCATCTTTCCAAGAAGATGTGCCCCAGCACACCTGAGGAAATAGAACGCATGAGCAAGATCCCTTATGCTTCTGCAATAGGGAGCCTCATGTATGCCATGCTATGTACACGACCTGATATAGCCCATGCTGTGAGTGTCACAAGCAGATATCAGTCAAATCCAGGTGAAGAACACTGGACTTCTTGAAGTGTATCCTTAAGTACTTGAGAAGAACTAAGGATATGATGTTGGTCTTTGGTAATGGAGAACTCCTGGTCCAGGGATACACAGACTCGGACTTCATGTCCGATATAGATGATCGAAAGTCGACATCTGGAAGTCTGTTTGTGTGCAATGGTGGAGCTGTCAGCTGGAAGAGTTCCAAGCAAACTGTGATAGCAGATTCCACCATGGAAGCAGAATATATAGCTGCATCAGAGCTGCAAAGGAAGCGTTCTGGTACAAGAAGTTTGCTGCAGAAATTGGAGTAATGCCATCAGATGCCATTCCTCTTTACTGCGACAACAATGGCGCCATAGCCCTTGCTAAGGAGCCGAGGTCTCACCAGAAGTCCAACACATTGACCGATCTCATCCGCGATTACCTTGAGAAAGGTTACGTTGAGGTCAAGAGAGTCAACTCCGCAGATAATGTGGCAGACCCACTTACAAAGCCGTTGGGCCAGCAGAAGATCGAAGCCCACCTTGAGAAGATGGGACTTAGACTTGTAGCCAATTGGCTTTAGGACAAGTGGGAGATTGTTAGATATATGTGCCCTAGAAGCCAGAATTGGCTGACACTTGTAATACACTTCTAGGGGCAAAATTATAATTTTGACTATAATCAATAAAATGGGTTATTTTCTATCATATATGTGTATTTAGTGTCTGTGATACATCCTTTGAGTTAATGGTAATGATAATTCATATTTTCAAGAGTTGAAAATTTAAGACATGAATAATCATTATTAACTCATAAAATGCTCCCGACCATAGGATCATCATGAGGATGGTGATTGATCCGAAAGGTTGGTGTACAATCGCTTCTCTTTAGTAGATGAGTCTTGAGTCTACGGTGTGGAGACACCGGAGCGAGAGTACAGATACTCGTTAGAGAACGAGGGCACTGAGCGTGACCATCTCGAGTAGTCATTAGGAAGTCTACCTTCTCGTCAATGACTGACTCGATGCTGCAGTAGTGTGTCTGGTTCTTTGACCTGAGGTGCATCGGCAGTTCACCTTGAGGGTGTTATAGTTTGACTACACCATTACTCGGTCTCCTAGCCATATGGAAATCCTGAGGTGTATGTTGGCTATAGCATGTTCATTGTAGGAACTGGATTGCATCAAGATGGAATCTATCTACCTCGGTGGTAGAGGAGCAGCCCTATGATGATCATGAGAATCAAGTCCAGAAGCCCATGGCCATGGCAGAGTGAAATAATAGAAAGAGTTTCTATTTAGATTTTCACATCGAACTCGAATCGAATGATTACATCATATGACAGAAACTAGGGTTTGACGAGTTCACCTTAACCCTAATCTGATCGGGGCTCAAGATAGAAGAACTTAATCACACAGGTAGCTGCACCAAGAGGTTCGCATTCAGCTCTGATGGGTTGCCACCATATACTGCTAGGTGTCACTGGTGGATTTTGGGAGCAATTAGAATGATTTAGATGATCGATCATTCTAGCTGTTCGAATCAGAAGAGTTCTGATCCATCGAAAGGAGTTTCGATGATGTCGATGATAGAGATCATGACATATCCCATTACCATACAGAATTGAACCTAACTGGGTCACACAAACAAGGGTTTGAATCTGGTGATCATCAATTGAACTGATCCAGTTCAATTGATCTGAATGAGATTCAATTAGGTTCAAGAAAATCGTGCTAGCACTCGATTGAACCTAACGTTCTTCTTTTACTATCATAAATAGTTGTCCTGACTGAGCCAAAGGAGTTTGTGCTCGATCAGAGGCCTTCACATGGTCTGACTGGAGCCTGTCCAGGTCAGAAAAGGTTGTCTTATTTTGTAAGATAATACCTGCCATTTTTGGTCACCTGCCATTTCTCGTCCTTTGACTTTGGTCAAAAGTTGACCTTTGATTGGTCAAATGTTGACCATTGATACTTTGACTTCTGTCCACATGTCATGCACCTATTGGAGAGCTGGTGGGGGCTTGTCCCCCTGCCAGAAGCTGGCAAGGAGGAGGGCGCACGCCAAGGGAGGCGTGCGCCCAAGCAGGAGGCGCCCAGGAGTCCCTGTTGGACAGGGACTCCATCTCCTTTTTGGATTCCAATTAGACTCCTCCTAAGAACCAACTTTGACTAGTCTTAGGCACCATCTAAGGATGAATCCAAGGGACTCTATTCCCACCAATCAGATTTAGATCTGATTTTACAAAGGATTGTGATTGGTTGGGAAGAAGAGGAGTTGGATCATGCATAGTCTATAAATAAGACCCTGCGTGCAACTAAAAGAGAACACAATCCCCACGCCCTAAGGCTACCTCTCTCTTCATCCTCCATGAAAAGTCTATCTTCTCCCTCTCCTCTCTATGCCCAAAGAAGTTTGGGTTCTTAGTTGGTGCAATCCAGACGAGAGAAAGGCGACAGAAAGCTAGAAGGCTGCACTGCTGCAAAGGATAAGTGCTGATCTTCGAAAGTTATTTTGAAGATCCTCCAAATCAGATTCAGATTTGATTTTTAGAGATATAATAGAAAAGAAGAGGATATCTAGATCCAACCTGAGTGGATACTGGTAGAGGCCAGGCACTTGCATGGCGAGATCCAGAATCTTCCATTGCTTACAAGATCATCAACAGGTAATAGGATTACCCTATATCGAGGTAAATTAAATTTGATTTAATTTATCTAGATTTTATTTTTATCATTAAAATAATAAAATACAAATCTAAAACATCCTAGATTTGATTTGGATCAAGAGAAAAAATTTTTGAAATATATCTCTTGATCTGATCAGATCTGAACGAACCTGGTCAGGGAAATCAGGATTTCCCTTCACTAATATGCCCCTACATTCCATTACAAATAGGAGGAGAACCTCATCCTAACATGAGCAAGGTCGAAGGTCTTGTTGAACTAAGATGAGATGAGAGGAGAGGCCCTTACTAATGGCCCTAATGTGCCCCTACAGCTTGTTAGGAATAGGAGGAGAAACTCGTCCTAACGTGAGCAAGGTCGAAAGGCCTCATTGAACTAAGACAAGATGAGGAGAGAAGCCCTACCAATGGCCCTAATGTGCCCCTACGGCCCGTTAGAAACAAGAGGAGAACCTCGTCCTAACATGAGCAAGGTCGAAGGCCTCATTGAACTAAAATGAGATGATGGGAGAGGCTCTACAGATGGCCCTAATGTGCCCCTATAGCCCATTAGAAATAGGAGGAGAACTTCATCCTAACGTAAGCAAAGCCAAGATGAGAATCCATCGATGGATCCGACGAACCTCTACAATCATACAAGCGGTGGAAGGTTAAGGTCATGCTGATTTAAAATGAGGGAAAGGCCAAGGCCCTACTAATGATTGATAAGCACATTCCCCTATGACCGTGCCAAACACCAAAGAAAAAGTCCCATCCTAATCCATGGGACGAACCCCTGACCCAACATCCATGACAAGCATCTCGTTAGAAATGAAAAAAAAATGAGGCATCCAGAATCGAATCCACAAGAGATGACAATGAAAAAGGTACTATTTTATTATGAAGTTAAGTTCATTACAATTGAAAGTTAATAAGATCAATTACAATGGGCATACTACAAGCAAAATAGAGGTCAGCAAAGGTTGACTGTGCAAAAAAGCAAATGCATTACAGACAAGGTAAAGATCGATGAAAGCAATTACATAAAAAAAAGGAGGTGAAGTCCTAAGGCTATCTGAGCTATTCAGACTTTGGGCTATCGGCTCCAGCCATCACCAAAGCTTCCTTTAGTTTGAAACTTTTCTCCTCTAGCTCCTTCTTCTTGTATAGACCGTCGATGTACATCCTGTTGGAGTATTCAAATTTGGCCTCAAGCTCTTGCCGCTGCTTCCTTAAAACCTCAGATTCAGCTTCAGCATCCTTTACGGCTTGACGCTCCTAGGTCAACTGGAGCTTCAATTATTGAACTTTGATTTTCTCCATCGCAACAGCCTCTGAGAGTTTGTCCATAGTCCTTCTCAGAAAGACAAGCTCCTCAGGTTCACCGCTTGATCCAACCTGCTAAACGCTATAAAACTTCTTTCGAAAATAGGTCACCTCATCCCTGGCAGCCTTCAACTCACCTTCAAGCCTAGATATCTTCCCTGCCCAGGTCGCCTGGTAATTATTGTGCCAATCATGAGCATCCTGCAGCTGCTTCTGAAGCTGGGAGAACTTCTCTAGTTGCAATCATGCTGAGCTTTGTCGGTGGACCATGGCGAACTCCCTTCCAAGAGATGAATCTTCACTTCCACCTTCTTGAGATCAACTTCTAGAGAGCCGATCTTCGCTGTGAGCGCCCAGGACTTGTCGCTCATGCTCTTTCGAAGTTCGGCGAGCTTCTTCTCAAAATTTTCTTTTTAAATGATGAAGCTCGCCGCATCCTCCATATGTAAACTTCAGAGGTGAGTGACTTTCTTTGTCACGTCCGCAGCATTTTTTCGAGAGGCCTGAAGGTCAGCCTTAACTCTCTTCACTCTTTTTCTCAATTGGTGGACCTCATTCTTTGAACCCTTTATCAAAGGCTTAAATGAAACCTCCTGAGGTAAGGGGTCGGCGTCAATCGGAGAAAGGAGGATGTGGCCCTGATCGACAGAGACACTCTGAATCACATACAATGCAAAGTGTAAAGAAAAAGAAGAATTTGCTCTCATTACTTGAAATATGTTTGGTACAATAAATAAAATAAAATAAAATAAAATAATAAAAAAAGGGCACATACATGTCAAAAGTTTAGATCTCGGATGGCTTGTCCACTGGAGAGGTCGAGACATTCTCGGTCGGCTCCGGTCCTTGAGCAGGCTCGGACGCTACTCCTGCGAATTCAGGAGCTACCATGGCATCGATATGGGAAGGGTCGGCTCTATCCTCTGACTCTTCTAGGAGGAGATATAGATCGATGTTGGAAAAATTCTCGATGACTTGCCCCATGCAGACCTGGAACCCTTCCAAGAAGGCTTCCTGGGCAAAGTCTATTTTGAAGTCCTCCATATCCTTGGAGGACATGAAGTTCTACATAGCCCTTTCTATCACAGTGCTAACCTCCTCATGCACCATCCTTTTCTTCTTCTTTTCCAGGGCTAGCTCGGCCCTCAACTTTGCCATCTCGCCATGCTCCTCTCTCAATTCATTCTGAAGGTATTTGACTTCAGACGAATGGGTCTCCGAGGTGACCTTTAGAACGTCGACCTTGGGCCGGGCCTTCTCGACTTTTGCACGAGCTTCTTCCAAAGCTCTAGATGCTTTGGCCCGATTTTGGCTTGCTGCTTCAAAGTGGGCAAAAAGGTAATGTCCCAGCTACAAAAGACAACAAATCAAAATCATAAAAGATCCCAGTTCCAAAGCTTAATGGGCATGAAGTCAAAATCAGAAGGAACCACTTACCTTCAGAAAGGTAGCAAATGATTTGTCGAACCTCTCAACGTTGTCCTTTCAGCGCATCCATTCAACGATGTGGGGAAGGACGCTCCCCTCCATTAGTGCTTGGATGACCTCTCGGTCATCCAGGGAACCCTATTCCTAGCCAAGATCCCCTCCTATGGAGCTCTTAACCTTCCACCAGGCCTTCTTGTCGATGGCCCTCTTCTTCTTCTTCTCCATAGCTCCCTCTTACTGAATAGGAGCAAGAGGGATGGCCTCATCAGATAGGGCTAGGCTCGGCACGGTAGCGGTGGGTTCAAGGGCCAGCATGGACCAAACTGGTGTAGCCCAACTTGACTCTCCAGTCCGAGCCTTTTTCTGTGGTTTGCTAGAAGAACCGCCCTTCCCTTTAAGGATTTGGATCCCCTTCGTCAAGTGGTTCCATTCCTCAGGGGTCATTTATGCAATGATAAAGTTAGAAGATCAGAAAAATGAATACCATCCAGCCGACTGAATATCACAAAGTACCTATCAGGTTAAGAGGACTGAGGCCAAAATTGAACAAGATTTGCTCTTCCAGGAGTCTAGGGATTGGTGGAGCATCAAAGAACTTCAGCTTATGGGCTGAGCTTCGATCTTCATTTTCTAGTCCAGGAGCTCGACAAACTGATTTCCTTACCTCGCCCGATGGAGGTAGCCTTAGTTCTAGGGTGGGATGGAAAATGAAGAAGAACTTCTCCTTCCAGCCAAGAACAGAGGAAGGGGCACCTTTAAGCAGTCCCTTTCTTTTAAACTATGGAGTCACATACCATCAATCCTTAGCGGTGGGGTGATGTTTAAAGGTAAAAAAATTATGGAATAGGAAAATGGTAGGTCGGCGCCTACCATGGTGCATAGGGAGAGAAATTCTTTGATAAATCTAAAGGAGTTTGGTGCCATGGCAGCAAGAAAAATATTGAGAAACCTAAATAAGTTAGCTATGAAGAAAGATAATGATAACCTAAGCCCGGCCTGAAAGATTTTGACGTACAGATAGACTCGGCCAAGAGGGGGCGAGTAGGCTCAATCGTCAGGCCCAAAAAGTTAAAGCTCGTACTCAGGAGGAATTCCAAACCAAATCCTAGCTAAGAAAAGGTCGTCAGGCCAAAGTCTACAAGAAATGATCACAGGCGCAAAATGATGGGCAGATCCCAAGGGTTCGGCCTTCTCAGGAGGCGGGTTCATTAAGCTTAAAGGGGTCGAACTCTCAGAACAAGTCGACCAAGATTTCCTACTAGACATTTGGATCAAGGTAAAATCAAAAAATTATCTAAAAAATTAAAAAAAATGAGACATTCAAGCTTCAATAAGAATAGAAAGAATGAGAAAGTAAAAATGCAGAGATAATCCAAAAAGTATCAGAAAGCTGATCATAATTGGTTTAGAAGAACAAGAAGATGGCGAATGGAGAAAGAATCGAAGGAAAGTATGCCAAAAATCAAAGGAAGCAGCTTGGGCTCTCGCTCGGGACGAAGAAGGAAACTAGAGCGAGGAAAGAAAGATTTCAGAAGTAGAGATTTGGAGGAGGAGGGCAGGCTTAAGTAACCCTTGGAGCCCTAGAACAGTTATGATTGCAGATTTCCGCTAGCCGATCTCTGATCAATGTGTGTCCCACTCATCATGGCATAAAGCTTCCAATGGATAGACCCTTAATGGCACTGTACTTCAGGTAGACATCTGGCGGGAAATTTGAAAAACATCTTTTCAGATCACTGTGCATTTACGAAGCTCCAACGCCAATCCAATAAAAGCCAAAACATCCCATCCCATCCAGAAGCGGTAAACCCAGCAAGACCGAAAAATTCTTCAAACTTCGACAGTCTCCATCTTACTCCCATCCTTTGAGCTTCAAACTTGGGAGTAGGGGATAGTGTTGGGGATAAATCCATGCCTATCGAAGTTCGACTAAAATTCAGACTAAATTAGTTCCGTCTGGTTGTGGTTATAGAAACTGAACCTCAATCCGTAGGAATATTCAAGCTCTGAATCATTCTAGAATGGCCAACCTCCGACACTGTAGCCAGAGAATCTGATTGACTTGGAAGATCGATTTTGGATTCGATAAGATATCGTTGATTTCTTCTCTAGGCAAGTTTGAACAGTCAATACCGCCCTAGAGAACCGACTAAGTCCCCAGCACCTGCGCATCCCATTCGATCGATCTCCCTCCAACGGACGAACTCCTCTAGCCGCCAAACTCCATCCAGACTCCAATAGGCGAACTCCTTCTAGATTCCCCCAACGACCAAACTCCTCTAGCAGTCGAACTCCTTCCAGACTCCAATAGGTGAACTCCTTTCAGATTCTCCCAAAAGGCAAACTCCACTAGTAGCCAAACTCCATTCGGACTCCAACAGGCGAACTCCTTCCAGATTTTCTCAACAGGCGAACTCCTTCTAGACACCAATAGTCAAACTCCTTCCAAACTCTTGGAACAGATGAATTCCTTTTGGACTCCTCCAATAGATGAACTATTAGATATATGTGCCCTAGAAGCCAGAATTGGCTGACACTTGTAATACACTTCTAGGAGCAAAATTATAATTTTGACTATAATCAATAAAATGGATTACTTTCTATCACATATGTATATTTAGTATCTGTGATACATTCTTTGAGTTAATGGTAATGATAATTCATATTTTCAAGAGTTAAAAATTTAAGACATGAATAATCATTATTAACTCATAAAATGCTCCCGACCATAGGATCATCATAAGGATGGTGATTGATCCACAAGGTTGGTGTACAATCACTTCTCTTTAGTAGATGAGTCTTGAGTCTAAGGTGTGAAGATACCGGAGTGAGAGTACAGATACTCATTAGAGAATGAGGGCACTGAGCATGACTACCTTGAGTAGTCATTAGGAAGTCTACCTTCTCGTTAATGACTGACTCGATGCTACAGTGGTGTATCTGGTTCTTTGACCTAAGGTGCATCGGTAGTTCACCTTGAGGGTGTTATAGTTTGACTGCACCATAACTTGATCTCCTAGCCATTCAGAACACTGAGGTGTATGTTGGCTATAGCAAGTTTATTGTTGGAACTGGATTGCATCAAGATGGAATCTATCTACCTTGGTGGTAGAGGAGCAGCCCTATGATGATCATGAGAATCAAGTCCAGAAGCCCATGGCCATAGTAGAGTGAAATAATAGAAAGAGTTTCTATTTAGGTTTTCACATCGAACTTGAATCGATTGATTACATCATATGATAGAAACTAGGGTTTGACGAGTTCATCTTAACCCTGTCTGTTCGAGGCTCAAGATAGAAGAACTCAATCACACAGGTAGCTGCACCAAGAGGTTCGCATTCAGCTCTGATGGGTTGCCATCATATACTGCTAGGTGTCACTGGTGGATTTTGGGAGCAATTAGAATGATTTAAATGATCGATCATTCTAGCTGTTCGAATCAGAAGAGTTCTGAACCATCGAAAGGAGTTTCGATGATGTTGATGATAGAGATCATGACATATCCCATCACCATACAGAACTAAACCTAATTGGGTCATACAAACAAGGGTTTAAATCTGGTGATCATCAATTGATCTGATCCTATTCAATTGATCTGAATGGAATTCAATTAGGTTTAAGGAAATCGTGCTAGCACTTGATTGAACCTAACGTTCTTCTTTTACTATCATAAATAGTTGTCCTGACTGAGCCAAAGGAGTTTGTGCTTGATCAAAGGCCTTCATTTGGTCTGACTGAAGCCTATCTAGGTTAGAAAAGGGCTGTCTTATTTTGTAAGATAATACCTATCATTTTTGGTCACCTGCCATTTCTCGTCCTTTGACTTTGGTCAAAAGTTGACGGTTGATTGGTCAAATGTTGACCATTGATACTTTAACTTCTATCCACATGTGACATACCTATTGGAGAGCTAGTGGGGGCTTGTCCCCCTGCTAGAAATTAGTAAGGAGGAGGGCACACGCTAAGGCTGGCATGCGCCCAAGCTTGAGGCACCCAGGAGTTCCTATTGGATAGGGACTCCATCTCCTTATTGGATTCCAATTAGACTCCTCCTAAGAATCAACTTTGACTGGTCTTAGGTGCCATCTAAGGATGAATCCAAGGGACTCTATTCCCACCAATCAGATTTAGATCTGATTTCATAAAGGGTTGTGATTGGTTGGGATGAAGAGGAGTTGGATCACGCATAGTCTATAAATAAGACCCTATGCCCAACTCAAATAGAGAATAATTCTCTATGCCCAAGGCTGCCTCTCTCTTCCTCCTCCATGCCAAGTTCATCTTCTCCCTCTCCTCTCCACACTCGAAGAAGTTTGGGATCTTAGTTGGTGCAATCTAGATGAGAGAAAGGTGATAGAAAGCTAGAAGGCTGCGCTGCTGCAAAGGACAACTGCTGATCTTCAAAAGCTATTTTGAAGATCCTCCAAATTAGATTTAGTTTTAATTTTTGGAGACATGATAGAGAAGAAGAGGATCTACAGATCCAACCTAAGTGGATACTGGTAAAGGCCAGGCACTTGCGTGGCTAGTCCAGAACCTTCCGCTGCTTACAGGATCATCAACTGGTAATAGGATTACCCTACATCAAGGTAAATTAAATCTAATTTAATTTATCTATATTTTATTTTAATTATTAAAATAATAAAAATTAGATTTGAAACATTCTAGATCTAATTTGGATTAAAGAAAAAAAATTTTGAAATATATCTCTTGATCCGATCAGATCTGAACGAACCTGATTTGGAAAATCAGGATTTTCCTTCAACTGGTATCAGAGCCAAGGTTCTAAAGTGTTTAGATCTGATTTTAAATTTATTTTAATCAAAAAATAAATGATTTTAGATGTCACATGAGATGTGATTAGATCTGAAATTAGAAAAAATTAAAATTAAATGATTTGGATCTAAGATTAGAAAATATGCATGACTAGTTCTAAAATAGAATAGTTCTATAGAATAGTCTTGCATATTTTAATTTAATTTGATTAAATTATATTTTAGATCTATTTATTTACTATTTTTTGATATTATAATTATTATAATAATATCTAAAAAATAGCAAATAAAAATTATTTAATTTTAAATATCATATGAGATATGATTGATGCATGTCTAGACTAGTTGTAGAATAGTTCTACATAATTATCTAGATTAGAGTTTATTTTGATAAGATCAATTTAAATCTAATTTTTTAGATTATTATGAGATAATTTAGATCTGAAAATATGCATGATTTGATACATGAGATGTATGCAAAATATGCCATGATTAGATCTAATTTGTATATGAGATATATGATATAGATCTAAAACTATTTTTAGTAGTATTACATGTTCCTGATTAAGGCATTCCTCTTGGCCGTCCGATCATAAGAACGAAGAAGGGTTTAAAGGCCCTCTCCTTCCCATTCGATGGGGATGTTCTTATGATGTGTAGGGGTGCTGCGTGTTCGTCCTTAATCAAAAATCCAAAACTTACTTTCTGCAAAATCCTAGATCCTGAAACCCTAGGATTTATTGTGCATATTTTGTTTATGAACCCTACTTAATTAAGAATTAAGATTATGGAATATTAATTAGGTCTAAAATTGAGAATTTTCAGATCTAAGACATATTCATAATACTGGGTTCGGGCTTGGGTAGCTCAATTAGGTCTAAGCGGTTGATCAAACCGAATCAAGAGTTGGTTAGATGGGATCAACAATGCTTAAATTGACCAGCCTAATAGGATTAAGTCTGGGTCAAGATCGAGTCACGATCAAGCAAGACCTAATTAGGCTCAGAGGTTAGAGTCTGGATTGTAGGCTAACCCAATTGGTTCTGGCTCAACAATTTGGTGTCTAAGGTAAGTTTGGCACATACGACCGACTGGATTTTTAATTGGAAGCTACTCGACCTGAATGCATTCTTGTACGAGTTAATGGCATATTCCTTCCACCGATCTCACTTACCTGGCCATATCTATTGACACAGTTCTGATCTGAGGTGGTCAATAATCCGAGCTAACCCATGCCACTAGGTTAGTCATAATTGTTATGACTATGACAAGTCTAGTTTAATGAGACCTGAATCAATTCTTCCCTAAGAAAAGATTAAGTCTGAGGTCTTCCACCATTGTAGATGTGCGGGCCCTTTCCAGGGTTGATTGTTCTCGACTGGATACAGTGGCTCAGTTGCACCGGGAAGATGCAACCATGTCTATTAGGCATTGGATGCTATGGGCTGGAGGATGAGTTGGGCTCAATATTTTGGATACGGTGAGAGACTCAATTAGGAATCCAGTCTATGCAAATGGTGGGTCTGACTTAACTAAGGAGTGGATCAATATTTTGGATACGGTGAGATTCATGAATTAGAGACCAAGTTTGGGTGCACCATGATTAGAGAATCATTGAACAAGAGTTGTTCACTCATTGGCTAACCCATCACCAATAACTGTTAGGTGAGGTGATGAGTCAGTTGGTGAGACCGCACCACCCACTAGAAATCATTAATCATGGAGATTTTCACATCTCTACAGAGGGAGTGTAGGGATCCAAGAAAATAGTGGGAGCTAATTTATTTAAAAATAAAATTTTTAAATAAATTGGTCAAGTCATAATTACAGTATCTAACTAGAATCTTTGACTCTCTACATAAACATATCTGCGTCCAACACATTAGCACGTATCCTGGACACAATAGACTGACCAGATCCAATTATAAAGATTGGCTCAGGAACTACAAAATCATTTTGGATTCTGAGAAGTTAACCCATGTATTGGACCAGGACCCTCCCACCTTACCAGCCCGTCCATCCGTTGAATAGAGAGCATCTCTGAAAAAATGGATAGATGAAGATAATAAGGCTAGATATTACATGTTGGGCTCGATGTCTGATGAGCTCCAGCACCAACATGAAGATATCGGGACTGCTCGCCAAATGTTGGCTCACCTGCAAGAGATGTTTGGTGAATAGAGTCGCGCAGCCAAGTATCAAGTCACGAAATGACTTTTTAAGGCTAAGATGCGTGATGGACAGTCAGTCCAAGATCACTATCTGATGATGATCAAGGACTTGGAAGAGCTTGAGAAGCTCGGTATGAAGTTAGACTTGGATCTGCAGAACAATGTTATTTTGCAATCCTTGACTGATGCATATGCGCAATTCATCATGAATTACCACATGTATAAACTTCAAAATTCCTTAGCCGAATTAATGAACATGCTGGTCACCGTTGAGCTTTCTATGAAAGGTTCTAAAGGCTCAGTTCTTGCTATGGAACGGACTTCTTCCAAAAGATAGTCTTTTGAAAAGAAAAAGAAGTCTGCAAAAAAGTAGAAGGTGGAAGGAGGAAAGAAGAAGATGGCAGAGCCGAAGAAGAAGGCCGCTGTCAAAGAAAGGTGTTTTCATTGCAACAGCGATGGCCGCTGGAAGTGAAACTGCCCTACTTACCTGGCCACCTTGAAGAACAAGAAGGAAGGTCCTTCTGAAGGTATGCTTATTATTGAGTCTAATCTTACGATTTCTTCTGCATCCAATTGGGTGCTTGACTCTGGTTCTAGTGCTCATCTGTGCACTTCCATGCAGGGTCTTGAGGATAGCAGGAGGCTGAGGGATGGAGACATGATCCTATGCATCAAAAATGGAGCAAGAGTTGCTACAGTGGGGGTGGAAACATATCCTCTTCGATTACCATCTGGTTTAGACTTAGTTTTGAAAGACTGTTATTATGTGCCTGCAGCTAGCAGGAATTTGATTTCTATTTCATGCTTAGCACTAGAAGGCTATGTGATTACCTTCTTTAAGGACCATTGTAACATTCTTTATGAAAGAAATAAAATTGCAAATGGTTTTCTTATTAACGTTCTTTATCAGCTACATATTGATGTACCTGTTCTAACTATCGAGCAAAACGTGAATGCCAAATGACCTAGGGATAGTCCAAATGACAGATATCTATGGCACCTGAGATTAGGTTATATAGCAGAAGATAGGATCAATAAATTGGAGAAAAATGGGCTATTGAGTCCATTGACTTTCGAGTCATATCCAACTTGTGAATCTTGTCTTCAAGGCAAAATGACTAAACTCCCTTTTGTTGGACATGGGGAAAGGGCCACAGATCTCCTTGCCCTAGTACATACAGATGTGTGCGGCCCATTTGATGTGCCGGCTAGAGGCAATTTTGTCTACTTCATTATCTTTACCGATGATCTATCTAGGTATGGATATGTGTATCTTATGAGACATAAGTCTGAAGCTTTTGAAAAGTTCAAAGAATTCAGACATGAAGTAGAAAAATAAATTGGAAAATCCATTAAGGTTCTTCGATCAGATCGAGGAGGTGAATACCTTAGCCGGGAATTCCTAGACTATCTAAAGAAAAATGGCATAGTCTCTCAATGGACTCCACCAGGAACACCTCAACTCAACGGGGTTTCAGAATGGAGAAATTAGGACTCTATTGGATATGGTTCGATCCATGATGAGCTTCACAGACCTCCTCTAATTTTTTTTGGGGACACTCATTGTTAACTTCAATTTATCTACTGAATAGGGTTCCCTCTAAAACCATTCCTACCACACCGTATGAGATATGGCATGGTAAGAAACCAAGTCTGAGTCATCTCAGAATTTGGGGTTGTCCGGCTCATGTCAAAAGACAACAAGCGGACAAGTTAGAGTTTAGGTCCTTCAGAGCTCGATTCATAGGATATCCTAAAGAGTCATTAGGATACTATTTCTACATTCCAGAAGACCACAATGTGATTGTGAGTCGACATGCCATCTTTCTTGAAAAATAGTTTATTCAAGATAGCGGCATTGGAAAGCAGATTAAGCTTGATGAGAAAGTCTCACAAGTACAACGAGCTAAGGACCAATTGGAACCAAATCAGGTTGAGCCAATAAGAACACTACCTCCTCCACCTCATAGATCGGAAAGAGTTTTTCATCCTCCTGAAAGATACTTAGGTATTATTTCAGAGAAAGTAGAGAAAATGTTCCTCATAGGTAATGGTGCTCATGGTGATGATCCCAAAACCTACAACGAGGCGATATCAGATATCGACTCCGAGAAATGGCTAGAGGCAATGCAGTCAGAAATTGACTCGATGCACTCAAACCAAGTCTGAACCTTGGTAGATCCACCAGAAGGTATAGTACCTATTGGGTGTAAATGGATCTTCAAGAGAAAGATTGGTGCAGATGAAAATGTGGAGACATTCAAAGCTAGACTAGTGGCAAAAGGTTATAGTCAACGCGAAGGCATTGACTATCAGGATACCTTTTCCCCAGTGGCTATGCTAAAATCCATCCGCACATTGCTTGCCATTACAGCCTATTTCGATTATGAAATATGGCAAATGGATGTAAGTTTGCTTTCTTGGCCTTGATTTTTTCTTGACTTGAATTTGGGCTTGGTAGTTTGGCCTTGGTCCTGATTTTGACTCTAGCTCGCCTGTGATCGTAACTTCAGCTTGGTTGTGATTTTAGCTTCAGCTTATCCTTGATTCTGACATTGGCTTGATCTTGAATCTGAATTTAGCTCGGATTAGGCCTTTACCTCATATATATATATTTTTTGATGAGCTCAGCTTACTGAGGTTGAATTTTTATTGGCCTCAGTCTTTTGGGCTTGAACCTATGCAGACCTCAGATTTTTATGATCTTCGCCTCAAATTTGTCTTGCTTGCACCTCGGATGGGTCTTGAACTTGATCTTGGATTGGTTTGGATTCTAACTCCAGCTTTAGCTTTAGTTTCTTGAACTTAGTCTTGATTGACTTTGAGTGCAGTCCTTGATTTTGGTATCTTATAGCCCTACGAGAAAGAAAAGATAATAGGCAAAAGCATAAAAGTCTCTTACCATGAGTTCTTTGCTTGCGAGACCTTAGGCTCCATTTGACCCTCTCTTGTTACTTGATTTGAGCTTTTGTTTTGGGGTAATTTGACTTGGATTACCCCAGTTCAGGTCGGACTTTGTCTTCTTCTCCTTCTCCTATTTTTTCTCCTTTTTTTTGTATTTGTTTTGGTTTCAGTGGGTGAAATTCATAGAACTGTGTATCGAGGTTGTGGCATTTTATGGGTGGCTTCAGAGTTGCTTCCAGTTAGCTCCAAAGTTGCTCCCATTCAGCTTCGGCAATTTGATGTTCAAAAAAGATTGAATGAATGCATTGAACTTCGGTCGCATTGGAAGCATATGAACCTCAGCTCTACCATGGCACACCACCTGGGTGCACAGGGGGCAGGGTCAGCATCGTCAAGAGAACCTCAAACATGCCTGAACGTAGGGCAAAAGGTTAGTGGGGGGAGGACATCGAGATACATGTAGGCACAGCAGAGAAAGGATCAGCCAGCTAGCTTGTTCTTTCCTCTTTATTCATTTCTTCTTCTTCTCTCCTTTTTTTTTGGTGGGGAGAAGATCGGCACTGCCTGAAATCGCGACAAAGGACCTTGGCACCATCTAGGAGAGGGATATTGGTGCCACCCCAGATTGCGATGGAAGACTTCGGCACCATTGCGATGGGTTTGCTTGATTGGAGGGCATGCCCAGATGCATGGGAGAGGGGAGATCAGCCAGAGGGACACCATCAATTGAACTTGGGAGTGCAGGAGGGAAACTTGGCCATGGCTGGGAACGGACAGGGAGGAACTCGACCATGGCTGGAAGTGCTTGGGGAGGAGATCGGCCATAGGGATGCCGTTGATTGCACCTGGGAGCGAGGAGGGGAACTCGACCATGGCTAGGAATGCATAGAGAGGAACTTGACTATGTTGGGAGTGCCCTAGGAGGAGATCGGCTAGATGGAGCACCCGAAAGCATGGGAGAGGGTAGAATATTGGAGTTGCCGTGGGTTGCGCTCAGGAGAGGAGATCGGTTGCAGCTAAAGGCATGTGGGGAGAAGGCTGGAGCTACCATGGGTTCGTGAGGGAGGAGAAGGTCGGAGAGATCGTTCGAGTTCCACCTTGGAGCAAGAAGATTAGAGAAGGCTGGACGCGCACGGACTAAGAGGCTCATGGATGCCAACCCCTCCCCATCCTCTTCTCTATTTTTTGAAACAGAATGTTTTAGCCAGAGCCACTGTCGGATGCACCCTAGAGGGCATGAAAGGAGCTCGACCAGAGATGCACAAGTGCATGGGAGAGGAACTCTGGTGTCAGGGGCGTATAGGAGAGAGGAGACGGTTGGAGTCGCTTGGGCGTGAGGAAGGTCGGTCGAAGTTGCCACACAGGGGAGAGAGAAGCCTGTTAGACTGGTGGTCGCATGGAGGAGAAGGTTGGCTGGATGTGCAAGGGCTGAAGATCTATTGGAGTTGTCGAAGGTCACCCAAGTACATTGGCATAGAAAATCTGCTGGACTGGAGGTCGCTCAAGCATGTGGGCATAGAAGATTAGTCGGATTGGAGGTCGACCGGGTGTGCAGGTGCAGAAGATCTACCTGATTGGAGGTCACTTGGGGGAGAAGGCCGGCCGAAGGTCGACGGACGCACAGGGATTTTGCCTAGGATCGAAAAATCGGTCAGAGGAGCTTGAATGCATGGAGGTTAGCCGGGGTCGCAAGAGAGAAGGTCGGGCATGAGAGGGAAGGTCATCGACCCTGCTCCTCTTTCCATTTTCTTTTGTTTTTGTTGTTGTCATTTTTTTCTCTCTTTTTCTCTCTTTTTTTTTGAATCAATTCTCTTCGCTCTGATCCCCAATACTTTTTCAGTGTTACATAGAGTATAAGCTAGAATCCAATCAATAGAAAATCATTGATGTAATGCATGCACTAGTCTAACTTAGAAGCCAAAATCAAATATATGTTCTACAGATCACTACATTATCAATCATCGATGATGAATTTTTTACTCTTTCCTCTAGATTCATTTTGAAGGTTTATGATCAGTCAAATCTCCTAAACTAGGTGAATGCTAATTCCGTGGATTCATCCGATGTTAAGAATGCATATGACAGGCCATATTTTTGATGTAATTTAAGACATTCCATAGTGTGCTACCATTAGGCTTCTCAATCAACTGAAGTTGCTCTTGTTCTCAAAAGTAGATCCTCCACTAACAAATGAAGATACAATTACCACAAGCAACTGTGTATTTAGTGATACTATCACTTTCCAGACATACAAGGCACAATTTCAGCTTTTCCCTCAACTATGTGGCTGGTGCCTATGCCGATCTCTCTTAGATGATGAGTGTGAGCTATGGCATTCACTATGATTTTATGGTGAACAATGAATAGAAATAATTTCTTGGTTCCAAAGAAAGTTGCAATAGGTATGACAGTAGGTTCACGCTAAAGTAACCGCTAACATAGGAAAGCCTCTCTTCACTCTCCTTTAATTTTTATGATATCCCTCCATTTTTTCCATCTCTCCCAGGACCTTAGTCTCTCTATTTCATTTTGGATTTTAAAGATTTCTTTTATCTTGCCCAGTATATTTGAGTGCAAATGAAGATCCTCCTTCTAATGCCTAATTCTATCTAGAACTCAAGAGAATGGATGAAAAATCTAAAAAATAATATGACTAGAAAATTATCATTATTATATTTCTTATCTAGATCTTATGGCATTTTCGCTGGTTCAGATAATCCCTATCATCGTCTCCTTCCTTGCTTGAGCTTCTCTCTTCGATTGAAATTTTTTCCTCATTTAGAGCCCTCTAGTTTGAGCCTGAATAGGATCTATTGAAGATGGATGCTGAATCCTATCGTTATTGGAGCGACATGATGTAGCTCCTCTCGCTGGATGATCATTTTTTCTCATAAGCGGGGTCAAAAGCCCTCCTTCTAGCACCATCTATTGACGCAGAAATCCATCTCAAGGTCGAATCACTGGAGTTGCATGATGGCGGTGAGTCAGTGGCGATGGAATGGAGTTGACTGTACCTATAAGAGAAGTCCTCGATCGGAGTTGGCTCCGGTAGGGATCCTCCGATACTCAAGTCAATTTTTCGTTCAACAGAGGGAAGAAGATGAGCCTTTGGAAGAGAAGAGTTGCGTACCTTGGGGTCCCTTTTTTTCTCCTTTTATAGAAGGATCTAGAGTTTGTTAGGATGGATTATAGGTTGTTAGTTATGAGAGAGCAATAGGTTGTCAGAGAAATTTTGTTTGCCCACTATAATATTCTCAGGAATCATGTCAGGTATTGTCCCCTTATGGCATGTAAGGAGAAAGCTGAAAACCTGGAAGAGTTCATCCTGGGGGAGTTCATCCTGGAAGAGTTCATCCTGGGGTAGTTCATCTCGAGGGGGTTCATTCTGGAGGGTTCATCCTGGAGGAGTTCATCTTAGGAGAGCTCGTCCTAGGAAAGTTCATCCCAGAGAAGTTCGGCCTTCAATTTAGCCTTCTAAAGACCTTGGCTTTCATCTTTTGATAACTTCAAGCTCAGCCTGAGCTGGGACCTCGGCCTCATCCTTCAATGGCCTTTAATTCATCCTTCCGAAGATCTTGGCTTCCATCTTTTGATGACTTCAAGCTCGACCTGAGATGGGACCTCAGCCTCTGCCTTCAATGGCCTTCAACTAACCTATATTGTGACCCTTGCTTTCCTCCTTTGATGATTTTAAGCTCGGCGTAACTTAGGACCTCGTCCTCAACCCCTCAAAGACCTTTAATCAGCTACATTGCGACTGGCTTCCATCTCTTGATGAACTCAAGTTTGGCCTGAGATAGAACCTCGGCCTCAGCTTTCTGAAGACCTTCAATCAGCCTACATCATAACTTTGGCTTCTATCTCCCGATGAACTCAAGTTTGGCCTGAGATAGGACCTCGACCTCAGCCTTTCGAAGACCATCAATCAGCCTATATTCTTATATCTTTGGCAGACATAAAAAGCCCCCAATAGTGTTCTTTGCTAACTCAAATAATCATCAATTAGTTTAGATCCAACAATTTAGATTCTATGAAGAACTTTACAATTGAAATTAATGCTACCAAAGTCTTTATTCTGTATACTAGGTCTAATTAAATATGAGAATAAAGGAGGTAGTCTGCAAATAAGCTCTTGATTAGGATCTGAGAAAATTCTAACTGTACAAATATTGAAATTTATCCTAAGACTAATTCTATATGTTTGTATGATACTTACAATTATTACAAAATCTAAGTAATGGCTTCTATTAGATTCTCTTTTGATAGCATCAAGAATTTCATTCTTTTGATAGTCAGTGAGATGGTAATCCCACCATCTCCTCAATTATCTCCAAAGAAATGATACTAGCTCCATTGTCTCTTCCGAATTATTCTAAATCTTGTCAAAATTTGAATTTAATATCTCTCTATTTTCAGCAAATTCCTCAAGTTTCTGATTGAATTCAATGGTAGATGTAGTATCAAGGATGAAATCTGCTAGGACAAGTCTAGGACAATAGAAATCAAAGTTGGGAGTCTATACCATTAGATTATTTCTAAAGATTTAGTTAGTCCTATTCCTAACATTATTTACAAGATCATCTAAGACTAAATTTTTATTATTTTCTTTAGATTTTTCAGATAATACTCTATCAGACATTCCTAAAGAATAGCCTTCTATTTCTATAGAGATATAGGGTGTTTTCTATAAGGTTCTGGTAGTTTAAAAGGCTTAGAACCTTTTATTCTATAATTTTTTCTAATTTTTATAGATTTTTTCAAAAATAAAGCCAACTTTTTTAAAGCTAAATAATCTATTTTAGCCTTATAATGCACTACCTTACCTTCATTTTTTTTAATTATTTTATTAAACTCAAACTCTAAAGGTTCTAAGAGGCCTGACTTTATAGATGGAACTGACTTTATGCATGAGACCGACTCTATGGATTTAGACTCTAATTTATTTAATTCTAAGAATACATATCTAATAATAGATCCAAATCTGACTCCTAATTCTAACTCCTGAGAATCTATAGTAGGAGAAGCCGGTTCAAGAGGAAGTTCACTAGTTTCTTCTTGATAAATATCCTACTTTTTAATTGGAAGATGTTCGATAGAAATTTTATCATAAAAATCAGACTCTTTCTCTTGCAATCCTACAGAATCAAGGGCAAAGTTAGAGAAGCTTTCTTGCCTCTCAACCTGAACTAAGTGATCTACCTTAATGATTTCTTCTATTTTATAAGTAGACACTTTAGAAAGACTAGCTTCTAGGATAGGGCTACCTATTTCTCTATCAATCTTAGTTGGGTTAAGAGGATGAACAGATCTCTCGGCAAGATTACCATCAATCTTCCAAGACTGAAAAAGCAAGTTAATTTTTAATGTCTGTACTTCAGGCATAGCTTTTTCAAGACCCTTAGGATAATATCAATCAAACTAGTTAAAGAAGAGAATATGTCTCTCTTCGGCCCTCATTTGGCTAAACCACAGTTTCCTAATAAAGTCTCTCTGAGTTTTATTATGGAAGCTAAAGAACTACTTTTTACAATATTTATTAGATTTAAAATCTTTTTTAAGTAGTTCTTTATTAATCTAGAACTCAGCAATCTCAAGATTAGGCAGATAAGATCTATCAACATTATGAGCTTTTTTTATAATTTTTATTTTTATATTACTAGAAGGATCATAATAAATATCTAGAGTAGTTATTATATCATATTTATCTAAACTATTTTCTAACTCCTCTATGGTTACAGAATATGATTTTTCTATAGTCATTGACCATAGAAAGATTGGTTACTCACCATCCTCAGGCCAAGTTGTGCAGGCAAAAAGAGATTGGACGATACCAGCCATACCTCATCCTCACAAATCTATGACTTACTGATCCTAAACACATGCCTGCCCATCGACATAATCAAACAGATCCTTACCGCACAACGACTGAATAGATAAGAAATGAAGCTGTGGGAACAAGTTCGCTATTGAAACCTCCATATAATCAGACTCCAATCTCTTCCCCCCAGCACAAAAAGGAACAAGGCTCTGATACTAAATGATCCAAGCCCCCAAAGAGGCAACCTCATATCCGGAGTGATATGAAGATCCATCGTATCAACTTATGCTAGGAAATCGAATTGGGAATACCAAATTTAGATGGTATAAGGCAGACAGAACATCTCTTACCAACAATTGAGGCTAAATACCAATTATGCCACACTAAAGGACGAGCTCCAAAGTATACGATACTGCTCATAGGTATGCAATACAACTCAAAACCCAGGAATGAAAGTGCAAATTGGACACTTTTAAGAAGAGAAGTAGACAACAGCCTGAGATAAAGCAAACAAGTAATAACTATGACTGCTTAAGATCACCGACAAATAGATAAGATGAACAAACAAACATTATAAATAATAAAAATAAATAAACTAGACAGACTCAAACAAATGACTAGATAGACTCACGTAAACAAACTAAAGAAGGAGATCATTTTTATATTGTTTTTAGATTTAAAATAAACTAACAGACTAATGAAGTCAAAGAGATATTCTGAGAGCTCCATCTTTACCTCATAATAGATTGGTGTTGGCCAAAGCTTTTTATTCCAAATTAACTTGCTTTGACTTGTTTGATCATTCTGGTGAGTGGTCGATAATAGATGTATTTGGTATAATCGATATGTTTTAATTGCTCAAAGAAGTTAATTAACTTGCTTTGATAGGTATGAAATAGCTCTTTTGCAGAGATATTCAAGGACTTATTCAAAAAAGAATACTAAAGAAATTGAATATCTTTTGATAAATCAATGCCATTCTAGAAAGGATCATGCAATATCTATGGAAGAAACCTTGAAAGACATCAATTTGGAAGAATCTATGGGCAGCTTGGATCATTCAGAGTGTAAAATAGACATTCCTGAAAGATATTCTTTTGATGAATCTTTCAATCTTGGTAATGCTTGTAATTCTCTAAAAAATCTATTTAGGAAACAATCCCTAATAGAAAATATGATATCCTTGCCCAAAAAAGAGCTAAGATTATTTGAGGAAGACTCTACTGAAGAAATAGTAGAAGCTAAACCCTATATTATCCTAGAAGCCACTAGGAATTCTGAAGGAAAAGCTTCACTAAATAATGTAAAGGTAGTATCTGAATTCTGTCTTGAAGAGTCTCGCTTCAACCAACTAAGAAAGGCAGTTGAAGTAAAATACTTTAATGAATTATCTCTTATAACTAGAGACTTTAAGTAAGAAAAAAGGCAGCATAATAGAAGGAAGAAGAGTTTAAGACTAGCAGATGATCTTAAATCTTTAAATAAACTATTACAATGGATAAAATGTTGAACTCCATTCAGAAAAAAGATAATGAAAAGAATTAAAGGAGCTTGATGTTACTCAAAATATTATGGGATATTAAGTTGTAATCTAATTCAGATTCTTCTACCTCATTCTTACATCCCAATAGTATATATTTATAATGAATCACATTGGAAGAATCTACTATTCCTCTTTAGGAAGATAATCAAAAATAGACTTATAATACAATAGATAACTATAAAATTTTTTCAAGTAAATATTCAAGTAGAAGATAAAATTCTTCCTTTAGAAAAGGTAATCGGATTAGCTAAAAGGTTTCTAAGTAAGAATCAACTACATAAACTCCAAAGGTATCCTGACTATGCTGCAAATCTTTACAAAGATCTCATTAAAAATTTCCTTCAGCAAAATATTTATATGACTCTCATCTTTAAAACTGGATCACAAATCTTTATAGATAATTTCAAAACTTTATCTTCTATTAATCTATCTTTTGAAACTCTTAAAAGTGATCTAGTAAAAGAATTTATCCCACATTCCTATATTTTTGATAAAGATATTATTTTCAATGCTTGGCGTAAATGTCTTCCCTTCTTCAATTCAAAACTTTCTCTTAAGAGCTATTCCCTAATCAAAGGGATATGGCAATCATTTGCTCCTTTTTGGAAGAAAGGTTTTTATTGGGTTCTTAGCTCCCTGGTAGATTACATTGTCAAAATAGAAAATAATTTCAAACAAATAAAAGAAAATGTCAAAATTGCCAAGAAAAGATCAACAAATATCTCTTCTGACTGCATCACTCTGTATGACCTTTATGGTCTAGAAGGAAAGCCATCAATGGTTAAGCTACGAAAGCCTAACTATTGTGAAATGGTAGAAGGGGTTCTAACCTCATAACCTCATAACATCCCTCTTTATAAGGTAATCCAACCTTATAAAGATATACATTATCTAAAAAACTAACACTATTATCTTTTAACAGGGAATCAACCCAGGAGAATGTCCAAACTCAAGAAAGAAAATTATCCAAAGCAAGTCAGGATAAAGGTAAAAGCCTTCAATATTCATCCTCTATTTTTTTAGAAGGACAGCCAGAATAGATAATAACTATGACTACTTAAGATGACCGGCATGCAACAAAGACAACTAAAAGGATGGACATATGATAGACATATACTAAAAATAGATAGACTATGCAGATACAAAGAAGGAAAAGTACTCAGACAGGCATGCAGATAGATACTAATAACTTAGATGAATACTATGTAAATAGATACACATAAATTGACTAAAGAAGAAGATTATCTTTATATTTTTTTAGATTTAAAATAAACTAACAACCGAATATTTTTGATTTTTTTCTGATATAAGATAAACATACTATCAAACTAACAGCTAACTAACTAATATTTTTGCTTTTCTCTGAATCAAACATAAACATAAAGCAACAACTAGCAGTTAATATAAATAGTTAAATAAAGTAACTACTAACATACTGATCAATAATTAATATATATAGTTACTATCAAAGCATACTAGTCAGTAGTTAACTAATAAATATTTATTGCTCAGCACTAGTGATTGCATGGTTGTTTACAATGCAATCGAGATACTAAAGGTACGAGAAGGTATTTGGGTTGTTTATCCTAACTGCATGGTTGTTTACAATGCAACCTCTACCAGCCTCAGAGTTGGTTTTGTTCGAAAATGTACCCTAAAACCAATCATCTAGATTGTAGATGGTTAAGCTAAATGTAATTGTACTTGAATTATTAATGAATAAAATTATTCTTTTGGCATTTTTATCACTTTGTGCATCTTTCTGAAATGAACTCTTTTGTGATGAAATCCTTAGGACTATTTATACTCGACAAAAGAAGATTTGTTATTTAGTTCTTAAACATGTTCATGATCAAATGACTCGTTGCTACCCAGGATGACAACATATCGAATGTAGCTCATTGTGTGCCATAAGTGTTGGTTGTCCTCTTAACCAAGAAATATGGAGATACTGTTATGGCATGCAGGTAAAGTGTAGGGATACATTTCACCGAACATGATTCAACTGTGGAGCTCTCTACTGTCAAGAGTTGCTCCTGAAGGATATGGGTATAAGTGTCCATTAGACCTGAGATTACCATGATAACTTGCAAGCAACTCATTGCACTTAGGTACTGGACTATCTAAATTTCTAATTTAGTGATGGAAGGCTATTGGGTGCAGTCAAGTACTTGTGAAGTTGGTGTGTGTGTCAAGTTGGGATTGACTCCTCCAAGTGTTGGAGTACATGCATCAATGTATTTCAATATAGCAAAACCTTGGTTAGAATAGTCCATTCGATGGACACTGTAATTTGAAATACACTGTAGATGATTTTTTAGGGTTGATGGTTAAATCCTAGATCATCTTTTGAGCATTGAGGTCAAGAGGATGAATTATACGATAACCATATTCCACAGGTTCGTCGATGCTGCATTGCGACAAATTTGACCTATCCAGATGTTGGGTACCATTGCTAGATGGTCACATCGATTGCTACAGAAAATTAGTTTCTGTGCTACCAACTTAGGATTCAAACCTATGGGGTCATACACATAAGGAGTTTCTTCCTGATCTGATGGTTGATCATGAGTCTTGATGACCTAAGACTCTATGGTCAAAAGTCCCACTGGACTGAGACTCTATGACCAAGAATCCCACTAGATTGAAACTCTAAGTCCTACTTATCTGAGACTCTCTGATCAAGAGTCCCTCTAGTCTGAAACTCTATGATCACAAGTTCTATTCATTTGGAATCCTGGGTTCAAGAGTCCAACTAGATTGGGACTCTTCGAGAGTTTCATAGTGACGAGACTCTATTGCTCAGCCTTCCACCCGATTGGGACTCTATGCTTATTGAAGGATTAATTAGCAATTTGATTGTTGATTAGCTCAATTTGATTGAGTGATAAGAATTTGATCAAGTTTGATCAAATTAGATTTGATTGGATTTGATCCGTTCAGGTCATGAGATGACCTAATCGCTAAGAGAGATTTGATCCTGATTTGATTAGGATCTGAACTTACTTAATTTCTACTTTGATTAGAATTTTATTGGGTTGAATTAAGTCTAATTTGGTTAGATTTAACTTGGTCTAATTGGATCTAGAAAATTTGTTTGGTTGAAACCAATTTAGACCAAGTCAAATAGGTTTTGAATTTTGAACCTTCCTTCTCCCTGCACCATATTTTATTGACCCATGCCCTCTTCCACATGAATTATGAATTCACATAACTATTTCCCACACCAGAAGGAGTCTTGTGTGCCCTCTCTTATTTGCCTTTGACCTGATCCAATAGTTGGATGAGGTTGAGTTCGTTTGAATTTCGAATTCAAATGAATTGGTTAGCTCTCTAACTCCCCAGCTTATCTTTTCTCCACACCACCCTCTTTTCATGGCACAATTTTTTATTTTCTAAGTGTGGGCACGTAGAAGGAGAGTCCTTCTATGCATCAAACACTCATGTGGGGCATTGGAAAAAGGATAAAATCAGATTTGAATTCAAATTTGGTTGGGAGGTTGAAACAAGTTCAACCTCCACACCTTATCCTTTCTCCACTCGATTTTCCCATCTATTGCATGCCAATAAAAGATGTTTTTTTTATGTGTGTGTGAGAAAGAGGAGGAGGCTATGTGATGGACTTCTGAGAGAGAGAAAAATAGAGAGGGATTTTGTCCTGGGCATGGAAAAATCCAGGGAGAGAGAGTTCATGTCCTTCTTGCAAAAACTTTTCTCGCATGCCTCTTCTCAATTTATTTTCTTTCATGTCATCTATCTTAAGAGGATCAAAAGTTGGTGTATGGTATAGGAAGAGTCCTTCTTCCCGTGAAAATTTATTTCATGGGAAAACTCCAAAGAAAGAGGGCGTGAGAGGGTTTCCAGCGAGTTAGGGTTTTTGGAGTGAAAAACCCTAGAGTTAGGACTCCAGGTTCGGGTGGAGAGATCGAGTGCTGTGAGCATCGGATTACCACCAAATTTGAAATACGACTTCATCATCCCCAAAAGCACATGTTCTAATTTTCTAAAGTATCTAAGAGATCAGAAAGATGGTGATCAACTAGATTGATCGAGATCAGCCATCGAAGGCCCCGACGAGGAGCTAGCACTTCGGTGGAGCTGATCGAGATCAGGAGCTCCGTGTGGACCAACCGTAGAGGTTGAACATATGTGCAGCTGTACTATGATATCAGATCATTATCTGATGGATTTAGATTATGGTGATCAGCTACCTACGAGAAGATATTATATTCTAAACAAACTGATATAGTAAAGAGTTTGCTGCATAGTTTTATTTTTTAGATCTGTATAAATGCATGCATGTTATATTTAAATTCTTAGTGTAAACTTAATATTTTAATATGATTAATAATTAATTAATTAAATTAATTAATTTTTTGCTATATTATAGCTATTTTTAAAATTTTTTTTGGAAGTAGTATTGCAAATCCTGCACTGCTTCCTTCTAATGGTATTAAAGGAAGGTTTGTTAAACATGATATGTTTGTATGTTTAGATTGAAAATTTAGATTTGATCTAAATATTAATCTAATAATCTAATTAATTAATTCTAAAAATTAAAATCAAGATCACATGGACTACAGGTTGTCCTGCTATAGGGTTTACCCTCTACAGTGCAAAGATTATCCTTGTACGTGCTTGATCCTGTAGTTGATCATAAAATTTTTAGATTAGATCTAATTTATTTTATGATATGTTAAATTAAGCTTTAATCTAATTTTTGTTCATGAATGTATGTTTAGATAGGATCTAAAGTTTGATTCATGATTTAGTATTATGTGGTGTACATAGTTTTAGATTAAATCCTACAACTAGTGTTGTTTGTGAATTGAGCCATTCAATTTTGAAGTGAGTCGACTCAATTGGTGAACGATGCTAAGTTATAAAGAGCCTTTCAAAATTTTGAAAAATATTTTCAAAATACCGAATCCTAACCCTCAGCCCATAAACTTAATTAAAATGAAGTATAATGATTTAGTGTCTAGAATTGTGAATTAAGACTCTAAGTCATTAATCATAAACTTATGGGTTGTTGGGTTAGATGAATTACGTTCATAAATTAGGTTAGACCTAAGGTTAGTTAAAGAATGGATTAATCTATAGTAACTAATCAAATCTAACTAAGTATTGAATTAGATTAGATCAAGGATACTCTAGAATCAACTCTAATAGTTGTAGTTGGAGGAGTCCATGTCTTTAATAAAACCAAGATGGACTTAATTCATGGCTAAGCGGTCTAGCCCAAAATTACTAGGTTGGTTAGATTAAACCTAATTAACCGATTGGTGTCTAAGATAAGTTTGGTAGTCTAGACCAGTGATTTCTAATTGGGAGCTACTCGTATGGATTCAATCTTTGACGAGTTAATGGCATATCCCTTCCACTAATCTCACTTACCTAGCCGACATGGTTGATTGGGATTTGATTAGATCACTTGGTAATTTGAACTAACCCATGTCACTGAGAATCAGTTTGACTGATTTCTTTCAGTAAGACCGAATTAGGTGCCTATGGACTTAAATTGATCCTAGTCCTAACTTATTGACTTGGTGAAGTCAGTGGGAGGACTTGACTTGGTAAAGTCAGTGGAAGAAATTTGATCCGTATCCTTTCTATCCTTAAATCACAAGTAACATAAATCCTCTAAATTATTAGATCTTTAAAATGACTAAGTTATGGGGATAATTGAGTCATTGCCTCTCATTAACATGAATAATAATGAGTCTAATTTTTTGGGTGGACATTGGAGGTGTCTTACACCTAGTGTTCATTTGGATATTAGAATTACTATCCATCATATGATGATTAGGTCATACTCTCTTAATGGTGATCAAATTAGCCAGAGCTTTCCTCGAACCTGATTATCATTAGTTTGATGCACCCAAGTCAATCATGTTAATGGTTGGACCCAATCAGATCTTTTTAGTGGAGGCCATAGCCTACTGAATTGGTTTTTGGGGCAAAATCTAATTACTAAAAATTATTTAAAAAAATAATTGATTATGAACCTACTGGTAAATGCACACAGGTTAGCCAGAGCTTTTCTGGGGCCCGTTTGTAGTCTATATGGGTTCCAGTACCCACTAAGGAGCTAGTGTAATTTTTTGAATTAGAGGTAGAGGCTACCAATTCATTAAAAATAGTGGAAGAACCTTTAGACTAAAGTCCAAGTCTTTAGGATTAATTAATTTGAGTACTAATAAGATTTAATATTTTTCTTTTAGATAATTAGAATGGCTAGTGTAAGTCTGCTCCATTTACTGTTCGATAGTGGCAAGTGTTTAGGACCTAAGAACAAAGAGTCTAGTATTGACCCTAATAAGGCAGACCCAAAGAAAATTATCCTTTTGACCTGAATAGGTTAAACAGGGAAAATCAGTAAGTAGTTAATGGTCAAGGCTGTTATATGATAATACCTTGCAATTTCTCCATATATGATATATCTACCTGGGTATTAGATGCCTGGAGTCTAATTCATATATGCAATTCATTACATGGACTTCAAATTGGTAGAAAGTTTGAGAATGGTAATAAATTCTGTTGGTGCAGAATCTAGTTGACGTTGGATCGAGCTAAAGTTGAGGAAGAAGAGGCCTCCATCGGTGACCTGCAAAATAAAGCTCCATCCAAAATCGATGGTGGTGGCTCTGGCAGGATCCTTCGATGATCAAGTCAGCTCTTCTGGTCAATAGAAATGGAGTGCTCAGAAAAGAATTCAGTAGAGTTTTGCAAAGGAGAAGAGACCTTAGAGAAAACGTATCTGAAGGGTCCTTTTTATAGACGAAGCCTATAACAAACTTGAAAGTGACAGCCATAACCATCGGATAGTAGGTAGCTCGGGGCCACATAGAGTTTGTTATGGAGAGTAGTGTCCATTGTCGTGATGTGCCCATTCGTTGGGATTTAATAGTCGAAGTTTGAAGGAAGCAGACGTTGGTTGGTGAAGAGCTTTGACATATATCAATTCCAGAGAAGTTCAGACTCCTCCAAATTATTTATGAGTGAGTTGATTCATGCTGTGTAGAAAGCTGTAGATTAAAAGGGGCTTGATTAAAAAAAATCACCTAAAGAGAATACCGCTAGAGGGGATCATTCCGAAGGAATGCTAGCTAAAATTTGGAAGTAATCCATTGGAGGAATTTGGATGTAGTTCGACTGATGGAGAAGTCTAGAAGGAGTCCAACTGATGGAGAAGTTTGGTTGAAGAAGAAGTCTGGGAGGAGTTCGACTGAAGGAGAAGTCTAGAAGGAGTTCGACGGATGGAGGAGTCTAGCTGATGGAGAAGTCTGGAAGGAGACCGACGGATGGAGAAGTCTGGCTGAAGGAGAAGTCTGGGAGGAGTTCGACTGAAGGAGAAGTCTGGAAGGAGTCTAACTGATGCTGAAGGAGAAGTGATGATTGAAGCTCTTCTACGATTGAAAATTACACTTCGCTGAGCATTAGATCGAACTTCAGCGAGAGCGGGGTTTACCCCCAACAATAGTCCCCCTACTCTCGAGTTTGGTGATAAGTAGTAAAAATACACTAATAAAAGTATTAAATTATAAAATAAATTAATTTACTTTTAAGAAATTGATACTTTTGTTAATTTTATGTAAGAAAGAAGGCCACCAATACGAAGATCTTATTTTTCTAAATCAGATAAAATAAATTTCAAACAAAATGGACGTCAAATGAGCCCGAAATTGAATTTAAAAAAAAAAAACACGATTGGTCTGGTTCAAATTGGTTCAAAAAAATTAGCTCAGCAGACCATCCGGCCCAACCATGCTAAGATCAACCATTGACGCCACGCTTACATCGAGCTAATGTCAGCATTTTTTGCAGCGCATGGTAGACCACTATAGAGGGCATTCCGAAGATTTCATAGGGAGAAGCGTGCTCCAATTGGTTGAAGAAAGTGGCGGTCCACGCAATGCTGGGCTCGCGCACGATCTACAGAGTATAATCTAGGAATTCTACCTGAGCCGACGGATGCTGTTCATTGGGATTTGATCGGATGGGTGGGATTTTTGTGCTGGTGGATGGCATCCATAGCTGCCAATCGAGATCCAACGGCTGAAGGCGATTCTAGGTTTTAACTAAGGCTTTGAAGGCTCTCAAATGCTGATCTGATGGCCCATAATCCATTTAGGAGTTGATCCAATGGCTGTTGTTTAATCCGAGTAGATCTGGGAGATTAAAAGCAAATTTTGAGTGGTTTTTGGCCCATTTGATTGCCATCCAACGGCCAGAATGATCTAGGTTTTAATTTGAGTCGTCTAAGGAGTTTTAAACCCAATTCTTCTAGAATTTTTTATGGGATTTCAATCAAAAACCAACTCTAGTCTATTTAAAGGCCCTAAGAGAGCCAAGAGAGGGAGCCTAGGAATAGCGGAGAAGAGAAAGAGTTTAGAGAGAGTTTAGGAAGAGAGAGTTTTGAAGAGAGAGAGAAGAAAAAGGGGGTTTTATTTTTTATTTTTCTTCTTCTTTTCTTCTTCTGACAATCAGGACATCGATCAATGGGCTTCTCTTCTTCTTCATTAAGTTTTCCACACCAAGAGCAACGGACAACCAATTTCAGTAATCAAATAGTCTAATTTTTTATGCTTTTTATTTTATTTATTATTTTTGAACTTATTATCATGAACTAAATTTTTTTTTACTAAGGCTAAGGTGTAGCCACTCTTTTGATGCATTATTCAGTATGAATTATTTATAATTTTAAATTTTATTAATGAGGAGTACATAAATATGATCTTAATGCTTTTAGATTAATGGCCATCTTTTAATTGATCTGATGAACATAGATGTTACGGACAAAGTACATCTATGTTATTGCTTCTTAATTATATACCTTGTATTATGAATCAAATTAGAATTCATATGCATGCAGAAATTTTGGTGCACTTTGGATGCAACATATTTTAATTAGAGGCTTTTACAAAACTTAATACATTGATATTTATTTAAATTACATCTAGGCCAAAGGATAATTAATAAATATTGATAATTTTACTACTGGACCAAAGGATAGTAAATAAACTAGGAAACTCCACCATCACATGAAATAAAATTAATCTAATAACCTGAATATTGTATTGACTGAGTTGATGAATCGATTGCCTTAGTAATCCATTGCCCTTAAGTTTAAAATAATAATAATTACACTGTCTCTATTTTCTTAAAATTTTTAATTATTTTTTTATTTTATTCTTTAATTTTTTATTCTCATCAATCGATCTTCTAAATAAAACATAGGAAAGAGCTTTTCAGTACTTATTTTTTAATTCTCTAAGGATAATACTCTCCTCATTTACTTTATTACTTGATCGACTGGTACAATTGTCATAGCTATAGATTAGCACGCATCAAGTTTTTGGCATCATTGTCGGAGATTGTTTCTAAAATAATATTAAAATTTTGATCCTAGCTTTACTTTAGAATTTTATTTTTAATTTTTCTTCTTACATTATTTTTTTAAAAAAATTTCAATGCATGACATGTATTGGATATAGTAACTTACTACCTTTAGATCTAGAAATTGAAAGGACCATCAGAAGACTACAACAAGAAAGAAACATGGCAGCTGAAGATCCTAACAACATCAATCTAGGATTGGATATGGTGACCGAGGGATAGCATGAAGCTATTCGATCAGTACATCGTCCATTAAACGATTACATCATACCATTTGTAGTCAATGCTCCTTCGAGCATCAGGAGATCACCTATGCGAGCAATCAATTTTGAAATAAAATCGATGATGATCTAGATGATTCAATCAACTGTTCAATTCAGTGGACAAGAGCATGATGATTCGAATGCCCATATTTCTAACTTTCTTAAACTTTGTGATACTTTTAAAATTAATGGGATGTCAGATCATGCTATTAGATTAAGGTTATTTTCTTTCTCTTTATGGGACAAAGCTAAAAGTTAGCTTCATTCTCTTCCTATAGGTTCTATTACAACTTAGGATGTCCTAGCCCAAAAATTCTTAGCCAAATACTTTCCACCTTCCAAGACTACCAAGATGCATAATGATATCACTTGTTTTATGCAGATGGACATGGAGACACATTATGAGACTTGGGAGCATTTCAAGGAACTACTGAGGAGATGTCCACATCATCAACTATCCGTATGGATTCAGGTACAAACTTTCTATAATGGTTTATCTCCTACTAATCATTCTATGATTGATGCAGCAATAGAAGGAACCATTAATCAAAAAATGGAAGAAGAAGCCTTTGATCTGATTGATGAGATGGCATCAAATAGCTATTAGTGGTAGATAGAATGTATGATGCTGAAAAGACTAGTAGCTGCACAGGAAGTAGATTGCGTGCCAACCTTACTAGCTGAAATTGCAGCCCTTAGAGCCGAAGTCAACAACTTAAAGGTAATAGCTATGCATGTTCAAAGCATCACCTATGACCTGTGTGGAGGAGGACACGATACGAGCAATTGCCAGATAGGTAATCCTTTTGCTAAAGCAACTGATACAGCTAATTGTGTTGGTAATTTTTTCAGGCCGCAACAAAACAATCCCTACTCCAACACATACAATCAAGGATGGAGGCAGCACCCAAATTTCTCGTAGAGTAATCAAAATGTAGCGCAACAGCCACCCCCGGGGTTTCAAGTACCTAAAAAGAAGTCCATCATGGAGGAGCTGATGGTCAAATTCATGCAAAACCAAGAAGCAACTATAAAAAATTTGGAAGCCAAACTTAGCTAGGACCAAGCAGCAGCAATTCGAAACTTAGAGATGCAAATAGACGAAATGGCTAAGATAATCTCCGAGAGACCTCAGGGATTCTTGCCCAGCAACATGGAGACCAATCCAAGGGAGCAAGTCAATGCTATCACCCTAAGAAGTGGTAAAAAGCTGGAGGAGCCACATCAGAAGAAAGAGACTAAAGAGCCAACTATAAATAAAGAACCATCAACTAAAATTTGTCAGTCACTAAAATAACCAGCAGATGGATGGTCTCCAGGTATACAGTTTGTCGATCCAAATGTCAAATGTGAAGCCCTACATGCCACCACTACCATTCCCAGAGAGACAAATACAGCATCCAGATAAGGAATTTTCTAACTTTTTTAAAATTTTAAAGAATGTACATATTAATATTCATTTTGTAGATGCTATCACTCAAATGCCCAGGTATGCCAAGTTTCTCAAAAAAATCCTAACAAATAAGAAAAAGCTGAAGGAGCATGAGAGGATAAATTTGAATTAAGAATGCTCAGTAATACTTCAAAATAAATTACCAAGAAGCTAAAAGATCCAGAGAGTTTTACCATCCCTTGCATTATTGGTGATTGTAGTTTTGATAAAATTTTATGTGATTTAAGAGCAAGTATTAATCTCATGCCTTTTTCTATTTTTAGAAAGCTTGGTCTAGGAGAATCGAAGCCTACCACTATTACTCTTCAATTAGCTAATAGATCCATCAAATATCTAAGAGGTATAGTGGAGGATATCTTGGTAAAGGTAAATAAGTTTATTTTTCCTGTTGATTTTATTGTTCTTAATATGGAAGAAGATTATGATGTACCCCTTATCTTAGGGAGACCCTTTTTAGCTACTGGAGGAGCTTTAATAGATGTTCAACAAGAAAAATTAATTCTTAGAATTCATGATGAACAAGTTACTTTTAATGTTTTCAAAGATAATAAACATCCTGATGATAATCAAACTTGTTTTCTAATTGATATTATTGACAATTCAACATATGAGAATTCTATAGAAAATAGGTTTGAAAGTATGAAAGCTAGCAATGTCCAATTGAAAGAGGGCTTGACCAAACATGAAAGTATTCCAATTGAAGTGGCACTGGATTGATTCAACTCAGAACTCAAACAAAGTCAAGCTGAAGACCATAAATCAGATCTACTAGGTAGGTTGTTTCTTTTCTTTTTAGTTTTGATCATTTTTCTTTTCTTTTATTTTTCTATAATTTGTTGTTGCTCTTTTACTACTTTGGTGTGTATTTTCAATTTTGCAGAGAAAAATCAATGAGAGCTCAAGCCAAATTTCAAAGCTTCAAAGAATCAGACTGAACCAAATTAGGTGTATTCCTTCCTGTCCTTTATTGCACACTTTATTTTTCTTTCCCCTTTAAGATAATGTAGAATAAGTTAGGTGGTAAAAAAAAAAATATTATTATTTGAGCAAGATAGACTGGATAAGTGGTAAAAGATAGAAATATCTACTAATAAATATAATGAGTTAAAGAAGTAGATTAGTTGGTCAGACTTTTAGCAGCCTACTTAGGTCATCAAAAGACTATTAGCACTTCTAATTACACATGCACACTAACAAGGCAAAGTACATATTGATTATAAGGCCAGCTGAGAATTTAATTATTACTAAAAATTTATAATTAATATACATTCTATTCAAAGAAACTTGAATTTAAGGAAAGAGCTACCTACCTAAAAATAAAGTACAAAAGTTAGAGTATATGTGGATTGCCTAAAGCCTAGTAATTGGATCTCTGCACCTAGGTCAAGTGTGGACATTCATGTAAAATGGTGGAGAGAAGGCCAGGATGCTCAGCACATTAAAAAAAAAAAAGTAAAAAAAAAGGCAGTGTGAAAGCTACCTTAATTCATGAGTATAAAATTGGGAATGTATAGAAAATTAACCAAAATAGGTAAAAAGAGAGGATATTTTTATCCTTTAATTTAACACTAAAATACTAAAGTTAGTCATCACGAACATAAGTGCCATAAATCTTTGATATACTCTAAGAAAGTTTTTAATTATATTGACCGCAAAATTTGCTTCTGAAGCTCAATGCTTAGTTAGCGGTATCTTCTAAAATTTTTGACCTTTAATTCTAGATTTTATCTTTTTGATGGATAATCTTATTGAAACATGGTATTAAATAAAACATTGCTAAAGGACTAGCAATGACTAAGTTGGAGGGTGTGATAAGTAGTAAAAATACACTAATAAAAATATTAAATTATAAAATAAATTAATCTATTTTTAAGAAATTGATATCTTTGTTAATCTTATATAGAAAAGAAGGCCACCAATATGAAGATCTTATTTTTCTGAATCAGACGAAATAAATTTCAAGTAAAATGGACTTCAAACGAGCCCAAAATTGAATTTCAAAAGAAAAAAAAATCGATCGGTCTGGTTCAAATCGGTTCAGAAAAATTGGCTCAGCAGATCGCTCGTTCCAACCATGCTCATACCAACCACTGACACCATGCTTAAGCTGAGTTGACGTCAGCATTTTTCGTCGCGCATGGTGGACCACTATAGAGGGCATTTAAGAGATTTCACCGAGAGAAGTGCACTCTAATTGGCTAAAGAAAGCAGTGGTCCATGCAACGCCGGGCTCGTGCACGATCTACAGAGGGTAATCTAGGAATTCTACCTGATCTGATGGATGCTATTCACTCAAATTTGATCGAACGGGTGGGATTTTTGTGCTGGTGGATGGCATCCATAGCAACCGTTCAAGATCCAATGGCTGAAGGCGATTCTGGGTTTTAACTAAGGCTTTGAAGGATCTCAGATACTGATCCGACGGCCCATAATCTATTTAGGAGTTGATCCAATGGTTGTTGTTTAATCCGAGTGGATCTAGGAGATTAAAAGCAAATTTTGAGTGGTTTTTGGCCCATTTGATTGCCATCCAACGGCCAGAATGATCTAGGTTATAATTTCAGTCGTCCAAGGTATTTTAAACCCAACTCTTTCAGAATTTTTTATGGGATTTCAATCAAAAACCAACTCTAGTCTATTTAAATGCCCTGAGAGAGCCGAGAGAAGGAGCTTGGGAACAGTGGAGAAGAGAAAGAGTTTAGAGAGAGTTTAAGAAGAGAGAGTTTTGAAGAGAGAGAGAGAGAAGAAAAAGGAGTTTTATTTTTTATTTTTCTTCTTCTTTGCTTCTTCCAACAATCAAGACATCGATCAAGGAGCTTCTCTTCTTCTTCATCAAGTTTTTCACACCAAGAGCAATGGATAACCAATTTTAGCAATCAAATAGTCTAATTTCTTTGTGCTTTTTATTTTATTTATTATTTTTCAACTTGTTATTATGAACTAAATTTTTTTTTACTAAGATCAAGGTATAGCCACTCTTTTGATGCAATATTTAGTATGAATTATTTTTAATTTTAAATTTTATTCAAGAGGAGTATATAAATCTGATCTTAATGCTTTTAGATTACTGGCCATCTTCTAATTGATCTGATGAACATAGATGTTACGGATCAAGTACATCTATGTTATTGCTTCTTGATTATATACCTTGTATTATGAATCAAATTAGAATTCATATGCATGCGGAAAATTTAGTACGCTTTGGATGCAGCATATTTTAATTAGAGGATTTTACAAAACTTAATGCATTGATATTTATTTAAATTACACTTGGACCAAAGGATAATTAATAAATATTGATAGTTTTGCTACGCTTGGACCAAAGGATTGTAAATAAATTAGAAAACTCTACCATCATAGGAAATAAAATTAATCTAATAATCTAAATATTGTATTGACTGAGTTGGTGAACTAATTGCCTTAGTAACCGATTACTCTTAAGTTTAAAACCCTAATAATTACACTCTCTCTATTTTCTTAAAATTTTTAATTATTTTTTTATTTTATTCTTTAATTTTTTATTCTCATAAATTGATCTTCTAAATAAAGCATAGGAAAGAGCTTTTCAGTGCTTGTTTTCCAATCCTCTAGGGATGATACTCTACTCATTTACTTTATTACTTGATCGACTGGTGTACTTGCCCTAGCTATGGATTAGCATGCATTAAATTTTGGAATTCGAAGGGAGTAAAAAGACGACTGCCAAAGTTCTTTCCTTGATTCTACGATTATTGAAAAAAAAATAAGGCATTTTGTCATCTTCCATATTGGTGCCAGAGTCTCTTTAACTCGATCTAACTCGAAGAGATGAATTTTCAAAATTTTCATCGAAGCGCTGCTCAAGACACGGTGCCATAAAGGCACTACCTATCGCTATTCTTTTATCATGTTGCTTGGGACATGCATCGCTCGAAGAATGATCGAGGGAGATTTGTAATCATGTCGATTTTGAGCCACTTTCTGCTATTTAAGTTCTTCCTTTCCTGGTTCTCATCTTCCTTCCATTCTAGAGTCCTGGTTCATTCCTCCATCGACTTTCATCTTCCTTTCACTCGATAGTTCTAGTTTTTTCCTCATCCTTCCTGATTTTGGGCGCTCTTCTGCTTGGTCTTCATCATGCTTATCGCCTCTTTGTCCTTCTCGATTGACCTAGGTCAGTTCCGCCATCCTTCTTTTTAATTATTCTAGCATCCTTCGCTTTTTATCCTCTCAATTTTTCTTAAGGAGTTTTCCACATCCTTTGCCTCTTAATTTTCGGAGATTTCTGCTGATTTTTGGAGTTCGTCCAGTCCAACCTTCCTTGATCCCATCCCTGTTATAGTAGTTTTACTGGAGTCATGTCTCATCAACCTTTTATGCCGGATACCATTCCATGCATCCTGACCCCGAATGATCTTTCTCTAATTAGAATTCAATATAGGATCCCTCAGGAGTACGACCTTGAACTTTCCAGATGAGTGATCGTGCAAGTTCTCATCTGGCTGGCTGATTCTTCCTACGTTTGGAAACTCTGTGTGCCAGACTTCGACTTCCACTTCCTCCTTTCGTAGTTGCTCTTTCTCGGTTTGTGAACATCTTCCTTGTCTCCATAGCATCAAATTCTTTTAGATTTGTGATAGGATTACTTTCTCTCTATCATCTAGCCGAGGTCCATTCGATCGTTTCACTCTTTAAGAACTTCTATACTTTTAAGCACCATCCTTCTGCGAAGGACTGATGGTACTTCTCCCCTGAGTTCGGCAAGAAGGAGTTACTGAAAGGCGCTTCTTCTTTTATTCATAATTGAAAAAAAAAGTACTTTTTTGTGCACTATCCGACCTTGCTATTGGATCTTCCTCCTTGGGGTCACATTAGGGAATCAGTCCACCGAGCTCCTAGCTTAGATAGAGCCGACCTTGATTCCTCCAACAAACTCAAAGCATGCTGAGCTCCTCTTCTTCTAGATCTTCTAAAAGAACAGACTTTGTTTAACCTGAGTTTGAGTCCCTTGATCCTGCCAGTATATTTTCTACTTTTTGGATTCACTAAGTTTCACATTTGTGTACTATCACTGATTGTGATTCCTTCTTTATTGTAGAAATGGATACTGAAGCTACCGTGATGCTTGCAAAGGGGCTTTACGCCCAGAAGAGAAAAGAAAAAGCACCAGGTGGTAGTTTGAAGAGGACGAAGATCGGTGCTTCAAGCTCCATGGCCCCTGCTATCACTATTGCTGCTTTTGAGGTTGCCGTTAGTGCCGAGATTCTTTCAACTGTCGAGGTCGCCACTGTTGATGCAGATTCCATGCCCGCTATGCCCCCAGGCTCTTTCAGTGGGGATCAAGCTCCAAAGCTTCCTATTGAGGGAGAGACAAGAGAAGGAAAAAAGAAAAAGAAAGCTATCGCAAAGACACTCCGTAAGGCTCACTTTATTGAGCCGAATGACGATAGTGATGAACGAGGAGAGGATTCTTTAGATGACCCAAAGATTGTCCGAGCTTTAACTAATAAATTTGCCATGCTAGAGGTGGTGGACCGCATGGCCAACCTTAAACAATGGCAACTCATCTGGGGTTCTCTCGGAACCCTCCTCAAGATGATTGCTTCATTGCCCAACTTCTTCTCTTGTCTTCTGCTTTTTTCTTCTTCCATCTTCTCTCATTCTTCTTTCTTTTCTACTTTTTTTTAATTTTTTTTAACATCGATCATTTGTTGTAGTCGGATCACCAAATGTTCATCCACATCAAGAAGGCACACCATCTAGAGTCGAAGGCAGAGAAGGTCTAGGAGGATCATCAAGTCAAGGTCAATCACCTTTAGAAAAAGGTTGAAGAGGTTGAGCATCTTGTGAAGGAGAAGATGGTAGAAATCAGAAGTCTCCAGGGTGCTCCCAGGAAGGAGGAGTTCATCTTAGCCAGACTTAAGGCTGCACTAGCTCTGAAGGAGGAAAGAAAGAAAGAAGCTGAGATCAAAGTCGCTGAATTGAAAGCTCAGATGGTGAAGTCGATCTCGGAGGCGATGATCTAGGCCGTGGAAGAGTTCAAGGCCTCTTCTAAAATGAGGAACCTGAATGTCGAGTTTGGCCAGTGGACATTCATTAAAAGTTTTGAGCTCTACGAGGGCCATGTTGCCTAAAAATTTTTTGAGCTTGACCTAAGTTTTTTGGATGAAGAGGAGGCTGTTGATGGAGAAGCTGAACCATCCACTGCTGCAGTCGATCCTTCTCCCACTGGAGCAGTTGTAGAACCTTCTGAACCTACTGTTGAGGAGCCCAGACACTCTGAACCACCAGTCAAACTTGCTCCTAAGTTCGCAGCTACTGTAGGAGCACCGAGTTCCCCTGCTGCTTCCCCTCTCAAGGTTGGGAGCTTTTTGTGATTGTATTTTCTTTCTATTTCATCCTGTACTTGAAAAAACTTTTATGAATGAATGTAAGTCTTCTTTTTATCAATAGCTTAGAATTCCTTTCATATGTTGGATGCAGTCACCCATCGATGTTGAGTCACTGCCTCAAGAAATTTTTTTAAAATTGATAATTAAGAGTTTGAAGATGAAAATTCATCACGTGAGGAAAAAATTAAAAAAGATAGAAGATGAACTCTAAAGATCTAGAAAAAATGCTTCAGAGGTGACGATTGAAGTCACTCGCCTCTGTAAATTACACATGAAGGATTCCATGAGCTTCAGCATTAAGAAGGATAATTTCAAGAAGGAGTTAGCAGAGTTTAAGAAAAGCGCTAGTGATAAGTCCTTAGCATTGACCACAAAGATCAGCTCTATCGAAGTTGAACTTGATTCGGCGAAAGAGATAATCCGATTGTTGGAGGGGAGTTCATCATGGTCTTCTGATAAGTTGAGACACGATTAGGACTGGTCGAAAAATTTTTTCGAGCTTCAGAGGCAGCTTCATGATGCCGAAGCTCGGCACGATAAGTGTAGGACTGATTATATTGAGAGAACGAGTAGGCTTGAAAGTGAACTCAAACTGGCGAATGAAGAGGTGGCTCATCTTCGGAGGCAATTACACGATAATCAACATGCGGATGCTGATAAACAGTCAGAGCGGGTTATTTTTCTACGAAAATTCTTTCACAGTCTTTCATTTGCATATGAGAAGGATAAGACCTAACTCCAACTGTTGAAGATCCAAATGATATACGAGCATCAAGCTATGAAGGATGCGGAGGCTGAATCAGCAGTTCTGAGGAGGCAGTTGAGAGAATCTGAAGATAATTATCGATGAGCCGATAGGATGTATGTGGAGTGTCTGCTAAGGAAGAAAGAACTTGAGGAAGAGATAGTCAGTTTAAAGGAATCTTTGGTGACGGCCAGCAACCCAAAGTCTTAGGGATCAGATCCTTCTTAGAGCTTTGGCCTTTTCCTTCTGGCCTTTGTAACTGATCTTATAGACCTTCATTTTGTAGCAATTCTAACTTTAATGAAGAAATACCTTCTTTAATTATTTTTCTATTTTATTTTTTCACTTTTCTTCTTCATTTTTTCTTGTTGGAATAATTATCGAAAAGTAGCTTTTCTCCTATCTTTTCATGACCAAAAATCTTTATTTGTATCAGGACGATGTTAGGATGATGTTGTCTTTCTATTTTCAGCTTAGTTGATTTTTCTTGGTTCTTACTTATTCTTGGTGAGGTTGGTTTTTTCTTTTTCTATGATGAGATTTTTCTCCTGTCTCAGGCAACTAGAGGTCTTTGATTTGCTCATATTAGGATGAGATTCTCCTTCTATTAATAGGGCTACAGTGGCTCGATTGGGCTATTGATAGGTCTTCTCCTCTCCTCCTATTTTTAATAACTGAAGGTTATTGGTTTGCTCATGTTAGGATGAGGTCCTCTTCCTGTCCCTAACATGGTGGTAGGGTCACAAATAGATTGTCGAATGGGCCTCTTCCCTCATCTCATCTTAAATTAACAAGACCTTCGACTTTGCTCAAGTTAGGATGAGCTTCTCCACCTATTCCTAACAAGATTGTAGAGGCACAAATGGGCCCTCATCCCATCTTAAATTAACGAGGTCTTCAACTTTGCTCAAGTTAGGATGAGGTTCTCCTCTATTCCTAACAAGACTGTAGGAGCACAAATGGGCCGTTGAATGGGCCTCTCCCCTCATCCCATCTTAAATTAATGAGACCTTCAACTTTGCTCAAGTTAGGATAAGGTTCTCCTCCTGTTCCTAACAAGATTGTAGGGGCACAAATGAGCCGTTGAATGGGCCTCTCTCTTCATCTCATCTTAAATTAACAAGGCCTTTGACTTGCTCATGTTAGGACAAGGTTCTCCTCCTACCTATCATGGCAATAGGGGCATATGGACCGTTGAATGGACCCTCCCCTCCTATCTTAAAAATCGAAGGTCTTCGACTTGCTCATGTTAGGGCGAGGTTCTCCTCCTATCCCTATCATGGAAATAGGGGCACAAATGGGCTATTGAATGGGCCTCTCCCCTCCTCCTATCTTAAGTAACTGGAGGTCTTCAACTTGCCCATGTTAGGATGAGGTTCTCTTCCTATTTCTAACATGGCAATAGGAGCATAAATGGGCCATTGAGTGGGCCTCTCCCCTCCTTCTGTCTTAAATAATCGAAGGTCTTTGACTTGCTCATATTAGGGACGAGGTTCTCCTTCTATTTCTAACATGGCAATAGGGGCACAAATGGCCCGTTGAATGGGCCTCTCCCCTTCTCCTATCTTAAATAATCGAAGGACTTCGACTTACTCATATTAGGATGAGGTTCTCCTCCTATCCCTATCATGGCAATAGGAGCACAAATGGCCATTAAGTGGGCCTCTCCTCTCCTCCTATCTTAAATAACCAGAGATCTTCGACTTGCTCATGTTAGGACGAGGTTCTCCTCTGGTTCCTAAACATGCAATAGGAGCACAAATGGATCATTGAATGAGCCTCTCCCCTCCTCCTGCCTTAAATAACTGAAGGTCTTTGACTTGCTACGTTAGGATGAGGCTCTCCTCCTATTCCTAGCATGGCTATAGGGGCACAAATGGACCATTGAATAGGCCTCTCCTCTCCTCCTATCTTAAATAACCGGAGGTCTTTGAGTTGCTCATGTTAGGATGCAAGGTTCTCCTCCTATCCCTATCATGGCAATAGGGGCACAAATGAGGCCGTTGAATAGGCCTCTCCCCTCCTCCTATCTTAAATAATCAAAGGTCTTTGACTTGCTCATATTAGGATGAGGTTCTCCTCCTATTCCTAATATGGCATTAGGGATACAAATGGATCATTGAATGGGCCTCTCTCCTCCTCCTGTCTTAAATAATCGAAGGTCTTCGACTTGCTCATATTAGGACAAGGTTCTCCTCCTGTTCCTAACATGGCCATTTTTTGATTGCTTCTTTCCTATCATCACATAGTTTTTACATCAAGAAATAATAATATTGAAATGTAGGAGTTTTATTAAAAAAAAATTACTGGTAGTGCATTCTCAAATTTTCTGAGTTTTAAGATCGTGGGAGTGTTGTTCCTCTAAGCTTCTTTAGGTGATAAGTTTTGCACCGGACGACCTCCTCTACATCATATGGGCCTTCCCAATTTAGAGCAAGCTTTTCTTAATTATGAGATTGTGAAATAGCTGCTAGTCGAAGTACCAAGTCTCCCACTTTGAATATTCTGCTTTTGACTTTTGAGTTGTAGTAGCGAGCTATTTTTTGCTTTTAGGCTACCATCTGAACATAAGCTTTTTTTCATTTTTGTTCCACCAAGTCGAGGTTAGCTCTTTGGTTCTATAAATTATGCTATTCATTGAATACCATGACTCGTGCTGATGGGAGTTTAAGTTCTATCGGGATGACAGCTTCAGTTTCGAAGGCCAAACCAAATAGAGTTTCTCCTATTGGCAATCAATGGATAGTTTGGTAAGCCCAAAGCACATGATAGAATTTATCTATCCAAGTCCCTTTTGCCCTCTTAAGCCTTACTTTGATACCTTGCAGCAGAGTTCTGTTAGTTACTTCGGCCTCTTCGTTTGCCTATGGGTAAGCCACTGATGTAAAATGGTTGGAGATATTCAGATCTTCACAGAATTTGGTAAATCTCTCTCTAGCAAATTATCATCCATTATTTGTTATGAGGGTCTAAGGTAGGCTGAATCTGCAAACAATCGACTTTCAGATGAAGTCCTGCACTTTTGCTTCAGTTATTTTTATCAAAGGTTCCGGTTTAACCCACTTTGTGAAATAGTCTATTGCCACCAAGATGAACTTTCGTTGTCCGGACGCCATTGGAAAAGGTTCGGATATATCCATTTCCTATTGTGCAAATGGCCATGGGGTGCACAGGGGTGTATGTTCAGAGGCTGGTTGTCTTTGGATGTGTGCATTTCTTTGGCAGCGATCACATTTTTTGACATATTTCATAGGATCATGGTACAAGTGAAGAAAAATCCTGATTTTCTGGATCAGGTTCGTTCAGATCTGATCGAATCTAGAGATATATTTCAAAAAATTTTTTCTTTGATCCAAATTAGATCTGAAATATTTCAGATCTAATTCTTATTATTCTAGTAATAAAAATAAAATCTAGATAAATTAAATCAAATTTAATTTATCTCGATGTAGGATAATCCTATTACCCATTGATGATCCTATAAGCAGTGAAAGGTTCTGGATCTAGCCATGCAAGTGCCTGACCTTTATCGATATCCACTTGGGTTGGATCTGGAGATTCTCTTTTTTCTATCACATCTCCAAA